>JARJDV010000135.1:0-21397 GCA_030264675.1 Anaulacaspis nigra | reverse complement strand
GTTTTGTTTATAAGTCCATTGTTGATAGGTATACACGGGAACGAAATATATTTATTGCAAAATGCAGCTGCTCGTAACTTTACTGAATCCTCGGAAGCGAATTTCTGCATTTTGTTTGCCGCCCGACAAGTAAAGGTGGCGCCTCCAATACTAGAGATTTATAAATCGGAGCAAGGCTCACCCTCCGCAATCGTACACAATCCTGGTTGTACAGGATACTGTAGCTTAATAAATCGAATTGTAAAAATGTAACATAATAGGATGCTTGACAAGTATTACTAGCTCATTAGACCTTGTTCTCTTATGTAACATACGCAGTTTTATCTTTATTATTTCATAAAGCCTTATATAGAAATTATTATTATTGGATATGTATCTAATCTTCAATCCACAATTTTTACTGCGAATTGATGATTTGGCTGCGCAATGTAACGCATCTAGTCTACAATATTTTCAGCAAAAATAGTTGGTGTTGAATTATTTTCAATCACTGTAAAAAAATGATTATACCTAAGAACGACATTATTAATGATATTTTTATATAACGTCATCTGTAATAAGTACGCCACTACTATCTTATATTTTTTGAGCGCAATAATGCGGACAGGCGATAATTCTAGGGCAAAATAGTAACTCAATTGCATAAAGGTTAAAATGTAATGAGCATCTTCGATGCAAATTAGGAAGGCATGCACTAATAGAAAAAAGTAGATAAAACTTTCAAGCATCGTTACCACAATAATAATGCAGCCAGCTATTTGTAAACAATGACGAACTTTCATTACTCTTTCAGTTTTCGCAACTACTAATTAGAAATATGTTTTATCGGTACTTACCGAGTTAATATTACGAAGACTATTCTATAGGCTCCTTTATCTATCCTTTAGATACGAGTTAGACTCCTCCATACCTTCTTGGATTGTAACAGACCATTTACTCCGTTCTCTCTTGGAACGCAGTATTTCTTGAGTGTTATGAAGTACAAGACGCAGTTGTTTTCAATAAACCGAACGCACTCGACCTTTCATAAGTATATTAATCACCTGTTCATAGCTTTATTACTCCCGCACAACGTTAATTAGAAATTACGACGATTAGTTGGCTATGTAAATCGTGTTACGTACTGCCCTATCAGTGAAAGGAGACCTACACGACTCTCTTTCCATAGCTATCCGAATCGCGAATCTACAAAATCAAAAAATAAACCGAACACTACTCGCAACGGCGACGAAAACAAGGAACGACGACGAATACGCGTCTGGTCCCGCCTGCTTTGTTCTTGGTAAGCTCTGATAACCAAGAAAACAAAACAGGAATAATATATTTAGATTGGACCTCATTCAAAATGGGCATTGCAACATTCAACCTAAAATAAAACGAAGATAGATATCAATAACATTCAGTAGCAATTATAAATTTTCACTATGTGTATTTACCTGCAGGTCATGAGCAGGTTAGCATGGCAATCAAGTCATAATATGTACCAAGACTTTTGCCTCATTATGTTGCCTTTAAATAAGGTGTATGAACGAATAATATAAAGTTTAAATGTAGACTCTTATTCTGTGATTGATTTAGATCATGCTGGTGGGTCCAATTCATTAATAAGCAGAACAATATGGTGAAGCTTACCGTAAGGCTAAAATATAAAAGTTTAGATATTAGTTGGCGGTCTATTACAATATATAACAAAATTAGCAGTAAAATAGGTAATGGTGAACGTTATAGTAGTTAATCTCTTAGTTTACAGCTGAACATTGATGTACACATTTATTATGAGTGAACCCACGTCAACAATCGGGTTATGTGCAGATGCAATTTCGCAAAACGCTCTTCCTACATAAAATAATAATCACCCACTCCTTAACACCCGCATATATTAGTTAAATCGGAAAATACATTAGCCCTCAACTTATTATTTGAGAACGTTTTTATCCTTTTGCAATGTTTCTGTTCACTTACAGCATAAGAAGCCAAGATAGTCGCCATTGAACAGTTATAACTAAGCAGGTACTTCTTTTACTAATAACGGTCAATCCTACTTGATCGGTGGGAAGGGATAGTAATTACAATGCTTGACGTAGAATGAAACCCTTCAGAAAATATTATGCAGAGCAGATGTAGAAACACTTTTGACCACGTCAACAATACCGGAACTACTACGAGAAAATGGCGTTGCACCTTGATTTGACTCAAAAATAGACAAGTGCCGGGGTCACTCGATGTGCATTTTGACAATTGTAAAAATTGTATTTGTTAAATTCAGTCTAATGTCTGCATATTAAATGTGAATTTTTACTTAAACAACACACCTACATTATACTACTTCCTGGTATGGAAATGTGCTAATTTCTTTTATAAATATTATTTGACTATAAATCACATGTTAATGCTAAACATTAACTCCAAACATTTATATGTGCTATAACTTAAAACTATTTATTTATGCATTAAACCACGACCCTTTAGTTGTTGAAGATGACTTTATTCATTGCCTGAAAGCGTTGTGTGCCCCGATAAATAATACTTTGGTTATATTTAGCAAGTTAGCATTAGAATAGAACTTGAATTAAATAAACAATCACCAGAGGCTCTATGTATAAGAGAACAACAGTGAACGGGTTTTAAGTATCGTAGAAGCACATTAATAATAGAAAATTTTGCTTTAAAACAGTATTCATAATGAAGGTGACCCTGATTGACATATTTGCTATGTAAATAGAAACGTTAAAATTATATATTATTAATATTTGTGCCCTGTATAAATAAATATAATCTTCACGCTATCCATGGAATGTGTTTATTATCTTTAAAAACATGTCATAATCGAATTATCCTTGTTGTAGTATCGTATATAACGTGTAAACATATTCATAAAGTCTAACATAGAGAACATAATGTTTTAGTAATTATTTTTTGCAGTATTTTTATCATCACAGTTAGATTTAGCAGGTCCTGCTTATGAATAAAGTATGATAATCTCATAAGAATATTGATTAAACCTGTGCTTCACTTGATATATTTAGCAATTGGCGTCAGGTTTACTAAAAATAATAAATCATACATTAGAAAGGTTCAGAATAATGGTCATCAACTTTTAATACTAAATACTAAGACCGCATTGGTTTTATTGTTATTATTTTGTAGATTGTAGCATACGATTCCTTGCCATGCATTATTGTACAACTAAGTGCTTATAACGCTAATTTATAAGTCATTACATTTGTTAGAATACATTTATTTGCTAGATTATCTTTATTTATAATATGAATTATAAATCAAGCATGTTAAATCAACGGTACTATAATTTTTCTAGTTAAACAAAACGTTACATTGTACAATACCAACTCAGCAATTGTTTAAACTACTTTATTTATTGTTTGCTATTCAATTGATCTATTTAAACTATCAAGTATATCTAAGCTTTGTAATCTTATATATTAATAAAACAGATGTATATAATTTTACCTTTTAATAGATGTTCTTTCTAATATATTTAAATTCCTGATAATTACATCGTTGCAATACGGTTCAGATCCTGTTAATCCTGCCCCACGTAGCCTTAATTAGCACATTTATTGTATTGCAATTGATAAAAAATCCATAGACAGAATATTTTCACATAATGCAATTCATAAAAAATTGCTAATGGAGATGTAATTATTTTTTAACTGAGAGATTACCTAAAATAATCAATTCATATTACATCACAATCGAATAAAATATTATATTAATAAATAAAATATACTTATTGACAATATTTTCTCCATATGGGGGTACTTCTGGCTATTGGCTTATCAAGCGATCAATTTGTGTTGTTTCTGGCTAATGTTGTAATTATTGTTATGCCTAGATTATTCTTTTGACATAAATAGCTCTACAGATAAATTCCTGAAATATTATTACTTTAAGTAGAAAAGTTCTAAGCTGTTTTAAGTTATTTAGATCATCTTGCTTATTTGCATCCTAAGATATAAACGAAATATTTTTAATTTAACTGCTTAATAATTTAGTGGTACAGCTTTACTTACATTACACTTTGATCTAATCCTTTTTATGTTAGTTAGTGTGTGTAAACTTAAACCTTTGCAATATCTGAGAATTGTAAATATTTACTGATATTTCCACGAGTGATAATAGCATCCAATATTGTCTCCACACAATCTTAAAACACACTGGACGTATGATTTACAAATAATCCAGTGATGCAGTTTTACCTTCTGTCTGTGCCGTTTCTATATTACACACACTTTCCAGACGAATTCGTTTTTCAACCGTTCAAACGACGTGGAGATCAACATATTCTTATTATTATTATTGTTAGATTATTTCAATTTACTTAGCTGTTTTAATTAATTTGTATTAATTTAATAGCTATTGTTTTGTTCGTGAACAACTACTAATAAAATAAAAAATTGTAAGGTAGCACAGCATGCAGTTATCATTGTTAAATGAAATCTACTTCTGCTTGAACGAAAGCAAACAAAAGGTTGTATATTGCAATTAATTATAAATGTTGATAAATGTTGATGATAAATTTCCAAGATCTTTTAATTATAATATAGTGTTGTTAACTAGATGTATAACAAGATACGCCATCCATGCAAAAAGAAAAACACGTTTCAATAATAATTTAAATTTGTTATTTTTAATTCCCACTTTTCACAATATTAATTAAGGTTGCAATTATAATTTAACTTTATTAATTATTACTGCGAGTGTAATATTTGGAAAACTAATCAAATTTCCTATCTTACTTGCAGCCACTGCTGGAGGGCGCCAGAGGTTCTGCTTATTTTCGAATTCCTTAAAAATCAATTGATTTAAAACACTCCTTTTTCCTAATGGATAACTGTATACAAAAAAATTAATTTAGGATGTATAAGTGTTTGATAATTAAATATTAATTTTGTAGTTAACTAAAAATACTTTTCGTATCTATTCATAAACTTGTAATATAAAATGTAGAAAATAATAACGCTTAATATAAAAATTATCTTTTATCGTGAGTGATGAAATAGGAAGGGATTTTGTTTGATTTTCTCTCCTAATGCCAAATTATATCAGAATATTCCTTTTCGGATCAGGCTCACAGCTTGGTGGTTTTTAATTTTCCAGATTAATTAATTTCGGCTTTTGCGCCGTAAAGTTGGAGTATATTGAAAGTGTGTTCTTTCATGCCGCGCAGCCCATAAAAGCAGAAGAGATGAGTACAAGAATAATTAACTTTTAGCCACAAAACACTCGGCAATAAGTTGCTAGCCACGCTTTGGCAGTGTTTGTAAAAATCCTAAATGAAGTGCTAATCAAAGTTAGATATTATTAACTCGCCATCGTTAACACCCAGGACAAAGAATTGGTTTTGTCTTTCTTCTGCATCCGATTGCACTATCTTATGCATAGAATCGAAACCTTCGGTACAAATGGATTACGAGATGTATCATTATTACCGTCCTGGTCGCATTAATTCCGATCACGTTTCTTGTATTACAGATTCTGATACTGTAATCCCCGACGGGTGCGAACTCTCATTGATCGCGAAAACACCATTAGCCTCACCTGCTGTTGGTGCTGCGCGCCACTTCGATGCATTATTAATCAGTTGCTCAGCAAACTTTTAATAATTAAATATCGTGCGCAAGTTAAAAGTTGAGTGGCAATCTCACGTGGTACTTTTACATGGAGTTTATTGCATTTTCTTCCACCTACGCAACGTATTGATTGATGAGTTATGCATTTAGTCCTTAAAGGAAAAAAGTTGTTGAAAGTAATGTCTGATGAAAGCTAGCTTAATGCTACAGCACGCAACAACATAGAGGAAAAGCAGCCAGCGTATAATATGGAAAGGTCAAAAACATAACAGGCTCAAGGGCAAATCTTGTGTTCACTTGGTCTCTCCATATTCAGGAAACCTTTTCCGGCGTTTGCGAAATGGAGAGTCCGGAAACTTTCCCGCATTGTTTCCATGGTGAATTTCAAGTGCAATAGAGGATCAGCCTACACATGAACCTTAGAAGCGTATAACTACGTGTAGTTAATTCGATCATAACTTTTTGTTCTTCATTCGCTCACGTCCTACGTCCAACTGGAATTGAATTTCGCGCGCGCCGAGTTTTTAATTAATTTAGGTCACTCGTAGCTAAAGAAATATAAATCGGCTCGGAAGTAACACTCAGGGCCAAATAATAAATACATAAATTACTGTTTCGTGTGCTACGTGCAGCTGTGTGGAATTATTCTTTGGCCTTTGTTACCTTACTCCATTTCTGTATAATGTGCGCATATGTTGCCTAGTATCAATGGGAATTTACAGCTCGTGTGCTCATGCACTGAACCCCACTAATAGCTTATTAAAACGAAAATACATATTCACATTAACTTGGAGTTTGCGGCGCAATGGTTATATAGAGAAGGGAGTGATTTTCGTTAATTAATTGCGGTATGAAATTCACGTGCTGGAGCTTAATGTAAATTTCACTTACATATTTTGTCATTACGTCGTTTTAATGTGTCTCTGCCAAGCAACAACGGCATTGAGCTAATTTATTTTGACGTTTAATTGTTTTAAAAGTTTAATGGCACAAGAGGAGTGCTTGAACTGATTTGAATGCATAGAGTGAAGGCATTGGCTCATTGGCAGAGTGCTTGCATGTTGCAAAACAGTTTCCATCAAAGAAGAATGAGAAGAGTGCTAGCTAGTTGGGGAAGTTATACGAACCTGAAGTGCCTGATCTGACTTGTTCAAGAACCCCAAGCATTACGGCGTGTTTGGGGAAGTTTGTGGTGAAGGCGAACGAAAGATATGAACACCGAGCAAGCAAATAATGTGGTTTCTTCTTCTCCGCTTCGTGTACTTGTTTGTATCACCAATATGCAAGCATTTCAAAGTCCCTAATCTCCTGCAAGTTGTGATGGTTCACGTTTTCATTTTAGTTTAATCTCGTCCGGACGGAGAAAATGTGCGCGCCGCAACTTTATATTTCAAATTCGGATAAACTGCTATTATTCCAAAGCATCAATTCGCGCATGTATGGTTTTGTTTTTACTGGCAAACTTTTAATAAGCTGACCTGAAATCACAAGACGAAGAAGCGGCAGCAAGTACGCTCTCGTTTTGATTTATGGGAATGGAGAAGTAATATCAAGCAATGTGAATGCGTTTTTACTTTGTGTGTATTAAATGCACACACATTGCGAGCGGGTTCATAGCCAGTTGTAATATTTTGCTGTTCTCGCACAGCCACTTGAACTTTTTGCACTATAAAAGCGCTGTGTGTCAGTGGTTCTGGACATTATTTCCTCGACACTTGGCGAAATATACCTATATATAAAGCTCAGCTAAGTGAAATTCAGTCTGCATTTGACAATGCCTTGGCATATATGCTTTTATGAAACGGAAATTACTGGTGTCAGCCGAATAAATAGAGGCATTCTTTGTGATTATTCTGTTTTAGCTATTATTGCTGTTGTTGTTGTTTCCATTATTCGAGAAGATTTAGATTTATAAAATGTGCTCATCTGGCATTCGATTAGCATTAAAGTATTAATTGGTGCAAAAATCAAATTGCGTCTGCCTGGTGCGTAGCTATTTGGCGGACTGGAAATAACACTGAAATATTCATATAATCGATGTTTGCATAAATAAATATTGGTTAATCATTTCGTGACTGTATAAATATTTATACAGAGGTCAATAAATAACGTAACGATGATGTTTATTGTGCAGAATTACCATGTGGAAGCGTGTGGTGAAATTCTCTGGATGGAAATCAATAGAGGTGCACATTTGTAGCAATATGTGTGCATTGGTTTAAACTTGTTTGATGTGTATCCGTCGTGTAACATTATTTGGCTGAATGTTTCAATACCATTTTCGTTTACTATTTCGCTATAGATATACCTATGGTTTTTCCTCGCTTTGTACGTAAATGATTTATTCATTCTAGATATGTTCGTAACGTTCCTTTTTTGGTTCCTTTTATGATTTTCCATTCGTTACTTTTATCTATGGTTTTACGTTCCTTCGTATTTCAATTACTATATACGAATTGATTCCATCTACTCCTGTCCTTTCTTGTGCTGCCAACTCATATTTGCTCTGCGCTAGTCAATGTTATATCCTAATAAAAATATGACAAACAGAAATGAAAATGTTCTAAGTATTTCATTGAATTAAGTTTGTCATCACGTTTTCATTTCTTCAACATTTTAATAAGAAGCCAGATTTGAATTCTAAACTAAAAGTTTATAAAGTTTTACCAATAATTGTGCTTGCTACAATCACTCACACTTTATCTGACTTGATTTCTATTGAATGTAATTATCTGGACGTGTTTATTGTGGTAGAATAATGGAAATTGATTGTTCGGAATATTTAAGAAAAAGACGCGATACATAATATAATCATCTCGTGGTTGCTATGGTCACCGAAAATTACCTTAGCTACGAATCATGTAACTGCAATATGAGCGGCCATTATGAATTTGTAACAGCTTATTAGCGAATGTAAGCTAAAAATACATCCCGTCGTTGATCCAACAACAAAATAACACTCGGTCGCTGATCCAACAACGAAATATGCTTGGATTTCCTGCCATTTCGCAAAGAGGAAAGACGAAGAAAAAGACGCATTGGGCAAACATGGAACCTGCATAAAATTTACAATCGATAAAAAGAACAATGATGGATGAAAAACGCGGATGAAATTGGCTTCGCGCAATGGAATCGTCGAAACGACGGCAGACGTCGAAAAAGCGAAATAAAAAGGCCACTATCAGAGCATGTTGGTAGGTGTTGAATGTTCAATACCATGCCATATCAAATTAGATCTCTAAAATGATTTGGGTTGAGGCGAATAAAAAGCCCTTTTGAAATCCGTTTATTTGTACCTCCCACATTTCGTTTTATTTAAATTGCTTTACCTTTACGGAAAAACGCACTTCAGATCAATACATATTTCCTACAGCTAGTTTGTTTACTGATTGATTGTAACATACGGAAATTCATTGTCTACCTTCATGTTTATAGAGGCGTATTACTGAGACGCATAAACTGATTGAGTTTTATTAATAATCGATCAGGTCAAACGAACTTGGAGGCGGCAAATTGCGTCAATTCATCAACGTTTCCGACACGAATGCGTGCGTACACGCGCAATTACGGAATTTCGTTGACGTACGTCTCGATAATTTCGCTTTGCATACTTTTCTCCTTTCATTTCTTCCTCGTAATTCGCGGCCCGCCTCAAAACCGGGCTTTGCGCAATTTATTGGCCGCAAAGTTTCAGCAATTTTTCATCAATCAATAAAGAAACACAAAGCAAACGAAAGTGGAAAAAACGAACGCTAAATGATGAAGAGAGCTCTGCCTGTATAAACAATTTTTTACGCTCCGCATCAATGCGGGAATAAAGAAGGAACGAAGAACTTTGATATGGAAAGCTCACTGTAAATAAATGTAAATAAATGAATCTTGCCGTTGTCACTAGAGTTGAAACAAAACTTTCTTTTACGTAACGAAAAATAATCAAAGCATTTCATGCGATTTCGTCTCGTTCGGTGCGTTCGTAAAGTAGTGCATTAAAAATACAAAATGCCCCTCAGGCGGTTCATACATGCATGCAAAAACTATAAATAATGCCATTGGAATGGACGAAATATGCTGCTGGTGAAAGAGTTGCGCATTCAAAGGATGAAAATGTTGACTGAAAGCTCGTCCTGAGGCGAAATGTTTTTTCGTGCGCGCACGCTGAGAAAATAACCAAGTTTTTACCTTGTCTTCGCCAAAGCCAGGAAGCACAAGAGAAGCACGACAAAAGCTAACCCAAAAACATTCGCAACTTTTTATTTGGAGTGTGTGTTGTAGAAAATGTGGCGTTTCTCGTCGCCTCCTCTTTCAACAAATGAACCAAACTGAGGCAACACAATACATGTTGCTAGTCGCATGCAGAATTACGTAGAAATATTTATTTCTCATTAGTTGTTTGTAGAAATATTACGAGTTTCATCTCGTTTAATAAAATGACACCAAATGAGAACCCGGCATGCAGGAAATTGCATTGCATCGCCTACGAAAAAAAATAAATAAAACAAAAAGCGTTAAAAATTCACAACTTTTATGCGCCAAATTAAACAATGCTAAAATCCCCTGATTCATGTAAAACGTAGTCCATATTTTTTCCATGTTTTATTTGCATGAGTAGACACATGCTGTGATTAAATGCAATGCACATCCGGTTGGTAAAATCCGTCAGTAATAGAAAGATATTAAAAATAAATCCGAGCGTAAATTTGATTTTATGTCACAAATATTTCGAAACCGATCAAGTCCTTAAAGCCTATTATTAAAATATTGTCTCTTTTATATGGTTATTTACTATTGGATTAATCAGGCCGCCTATCCAATTAAGATGAAAAAAACATCGTAGTGATGTAAATTTGCCTCAGAGTTTTTAATTCCATTCCAACGATTCCATTCATTCGCATACGCTTTGCACTCGTTCATGTCCTGCATGCGGATGGAAAAGATGAAAATGTATGCATTCGCGACGACGCGTTCCTTCGTGTACATCACTTGCCAAATTCAATTACGATTGTGTAATGTATGATACTTTGAAAAGTTCCAGACGTGTGCGCGCGCGGCAGTCGCATTCCCAACATGTTCCTGCTGCTGCTCCTGCTTTGCAATGCTCATAATCTAATTCAATTACACACAGAGAGAGAAGCGCGTAATGTACTTACACATAAGTTTCAATGATTGTGCGCATCTCCAGCCGCAACTTTTCTAATTAGAATTTTAAAACGTCAATTACAAATGGTAGAACGTGATAAATGCGCCAGTGCGCTGGGTAAAATGATTTATTCCGGGATTAATTTGCCCTTGCCGCAATTGTATAAACTAGTGTATGCGCGCCGCGCACAAGTTGGGCAACTTTGCAACAATGCAGTTGTTATTAATTTAGCGCAAGCAGTTAAAACTTGTATTTTAGTGTATCCGAGTGCGCCTTTTTTTGTGCTCCTATTCCGGTGGGTTGTATTTATTACTATTTTAAGCAGCGCACTGCATACGCTGCATCAAGGTACAAATTATTGATCTCTAAACCACCTCGTGTGTATGTGAGTGCACTCACGTTTCGAACGAACGCAGCAGAGAAAACCATAAAGCAAAGTGAAATTGCCATCGTGCGACACAAATTACCAATGGACCGTTAATAAATAACGGGTTAACGGTTTCAACATCACTACAAATTTCACCTTTCCTGCCAAAAGGATAATACCTGCACGTTATTGCCACTGCATGGAAATTAAACAATGAACTGCCCGGAGACCTCGTCATTTTAGGACCGAATAATCTCAAGTAAATATTGCGCTTGCATGCGCTCAATTTCTCCGTTTTATATGCAGCATTATCCGTGTTTTTACTTTCAACCCTTCTTATCACAAAACGCTTACCTATTAAATTCACTTTTTGTTTTTCCATCCGAAAAAGCACCAAACGTACGAGCAATTATTATTTCATTTTCAATGTGTGCTGCGTGATAAGTTTTTTATTAAAGTCCTTTTGGTTGCTTCGCGTTTGAACTCTATTTAATTTTCGTATTCAACTTTGACGTAGGTATTAAGCTTAAATATTTCACTCGACCCTTTGTTCTCTTCCGTGCGTTACGTATGAAAACAAATAAATGTTGTGTTGAAATAGACATCATGCCAAATACGATTTACTGCATTATACTTTGTAATGTGGCGGAGTGGTTTGAAAAATCCTCGGACGGTCGGGCATGCGTTGAAACACCAAGTGTTTTCACTCATATTTCAACGCAAGTTTGTGTCAAGAACTTGTAGAAATATTTCATTGTTATTGCGGCAGCTAGGTGTGTACACTTGGACTGTCGCAATGTGGCGGCGGCGGACTCGGGAGGGTTTCCTTTCAGCGTTCGAATATTGGGGCATTTGTCCTCTTTTTAGGTGCCATTATTTCTTTTACCGCGCTGTTTTCCCAAGAGTTCCAAATCATCATTTATTTCTACGTTCAATATTCTTTGCGATTCCTTTCTAACCTGCAATTCTTTAACACTGCGTAAATTTTGTTACTTTCAACAAATTCGCAAACTTTTAGTTATTCCGCGTTGAATAATTTATTTAATTATCCCATGTTCTACCGCAGTATTATGCTGTTTTTTTATCCGGGAATTGAGCACTTTTTCCTTTATAATTTTATTAATATTCATAAAACATGAATATACTTTTATTTCTGTTAAGGGTGAATTCATCTATCGTGCTTCTAAAGAAGAGAAAAGCACATAAACAAATCGCACAAATATTTCTAGTGCCATAGAACTATGCAATTTGTGCAATTTGCATGCACATGCAAATCATAAAGTTGCTAGTTGAAGTGTTATCAACGTTATCAATGGTTCTGCATGCCATTGCCGTTCTGCATGCTACCGGTGTTTGTCAGCGCAAATAAAAAATCAGTGGCGCATTCAACTAGCATGTAATGCTTCGCACAATAATACTACATCTATTGCGGCGAAGCTCGCTTGCCGCGAAGTGCTCGATTTCGGCGCGTTCATTTTTTCGGCCCGGTGCGCAAATGCAATTTGTGCATGCGTTTCTGGATTGATTGCAGCATTCGTGCAGTGCGCCATAAAATTCTTAAGTGTGCCAAGTGAAATAACCATGAAAATGGTGCGCTGCAAACAAATAGCAAATTGTGTGCGCATGCAACTCATAAAAGAGCGTCGAAAAAATGTATGAAATGGCAATCTGCGAAATCAGTTATTCCTCGCGTTACGTAAGGAAAACAAACGAGTACAAACTTCAAGGTGTTTCCTTGATTTCGCAAATGAATAAACGTTATTTATATGCGACAGCAAATGCGCGAATTATACAGATGTTTGATTCGCTCTGGGTGCAATTTATAAAACTATTTGAAAACTCAATTATGAACACCTATACGTAGTCGAAGGCATTCCACTCCGGAAACAAGAAAACAGTAAATTGCTGCTTTCACTGGAACAATTTATTCGTAATTTATGCACAAGTTGCCGTCCGCCGCAATAGAGTGCGAAACAGCGGTGGGTACAACAAGATAAATACGCGAATTCAATTTATTGTGATGAATACGTTGTCTTGGAGAACTCAACAAATATGCGCTGAATTCATCAGTGACGATTCAATGATGTCTGTTGAAAACAGCTCGAGTGAATTAACGTTGATATATTTCATTGTATCCCGAACAAATTCGTTTAATCGTTTTAATTACAACGAAAGAATAACTTGGAACGAATTCGAAATCTTGCTAGTGGAACGTATGACTGAAGTAAACTCATTATAGATTGAATTTCACAAGATTCCCAATTGTATTGTCTTCATCTATCTATCCAATTCACAGCACAATAGTATTGTCCAGAGCTGTCATCTGAATAATGTGGCCATTTCCATGGATCGCTGGACTTGCAATCAATGTTCCGAATCTCAATCGAAATTTCTTCGAGTGGAATGCAAGCGGAATCATCAAAGACTGGAGCACTGCAGTGGCGTAGGTGGGTACGAATAATTTTTGCAAAACTAGGTGAAATTCCACGTCCGACTCAAAGGAGAAAAACTTAATATATTTTTCATGTTATCCAAAATTAAAAAGAGGAAAACTCTGCAGAGATTTCCCCTGCTCGTAGTCGCGTAGAAAAGGTAGAGTCGCTGAAAGAGTTGCATCGCAAAGAATGAAAATGTTGACTGAACAATCGCTTGAGGATATATTCGACCGCGTGTGTATGCAGAAGGCAGCCAGGAAGCTTTCTACTGCTCCTGCTGCTGTTCAACACAATAAAAACATAACAATAAACCACACTGAGAATTGAAGCGCACAAGTGCAATATCACAATTTCTTCGCGAGCGCCTTATAGAGCAGTATTTACCTGGCTGAAACGGCTGAAATTTCTCAGCGTCTCAAAGTACTTTTATTTCTGCTCCGACAGCGACTGAAGTAATAATATGTCAAGGCGAGTAACGAATATCTGCGAGTGCAAGATGGGCCTCGTTTTATCAAAGGAAACAAAGGCATTGAATGCATTAAAAGCAGAGTGCGAAAGAGCAAAGTTGGAGGCAAATGAATTTCACGCCGGATGATAAAATGCACTCGTAATTCTTTAAGCAGTTGGCGCGCATCGAAAGCGATTGCAATAATGTATGTACAAGAGGGTGGTACATAAGTCAGATTTACAGCGCGCTTCGCGGTGGGTTGCAATTGAAGTAAAACTTAAACGAGAAATTGGGGCGCGAGCGCGCAATCGTTACCACTTTTCTTCAAGAAGCCGCCGCCGTAAAAGCTGCCTTAAATTGAAATAGAAATGTTCACTACGTTGTAAAACTTAAGTCTTCTTTCCCGTGCAACCATCCGTCTTACCAATTATATTAAATTAAATTTCATTAGCAACACATTTATTGAACGTCTTCTAAGCCTTGAGTACACTTATTTCATGTGATCCCGCGAGGAAGCGCAGAAATTCACTTTGAAGTCATAAAAATTGTATAAATCTTGTCGCCTGTGACCTTTAGATTTTAATTAAAGTATAAAAAATTAACTTTATTTAATTGAGTGAAAATTTTATTTAGTTATTAAATTACTTACGTCAAACACAATATAATCCAACAAATGCGAGGGCGTAAAGCGGGAAAATGTGAAACATGAAAATTCCTGAATGAATAGGTGCTCAACTCGCATGCGCAACCACCCCGTGCGCTTTATCGGCTCCCCACGTTCGCCGAGGATGGCGCCGTGATCAGTGTGCGCGCAGTGTGCCCTCGGTGTGGATTTGAAAATTGTGCAAGCAAGGAGCGTGCGGAGTACACACATCCTGGAAATGTCCTGCAGCATTCGCTCGTCGGCGAGCTCATCTCACTATCCTCGGCCGTGTTTGTTTGTTTGTTGAAAGCCATTTGTCCGAGAGAGCACAATCATCGTATTACCACCACACGCCAGCGCGCGGATATGGGGTAAACAAATAACACTGGCTGCGACCGAAGAAAAATCAAACAATCGAGTGTAAAACAAATAAAACGAAAGTGTCACCTAATATTTATTCAGTCGGTTGGTTACATTTTAATAGCAACTCAAAACACTATTATTGTTTCCATCGCGAGCGAAAATGTGATTCCGCGTTTTGCAATAATAAATAGTTGATAATAATAGAACATGAATGGTTTGGTAACGAGCGGAGCGCCGAATTGACAAAGTTACCACGACGAGACGAAGAAGAAAGTGATACTTTTTTTCGAGTGCCAAGTGAAAACTTTTCAAGTGTTTCCCTTGCAATCTGCAATGAGGTAATGATTATCCTCAGAGTTCTTGGATTATACGTCTTGACAGAGATTGGTACGTTGATTGTGTTTAAGAATAATTGAGTCAAAAATTGCTTTTGTCTACAATTTCTTTGTCGGCGTTATGAACACGGAAGGGATGCGTACATAAAGATGAGGTTTAGCCGTCAATGCTTCCTCTCTCGCTCTGCGCCGAGATGATTTTCCTGCAGGCGCTCAAAACGCGGCTCTTCACGCACTTTTGTTTGTTATTTTCCTCATCATTATTCCGCCCTTTGGCGCTGTATTGTACAAGTGCGGTGGTACGCACTAATTGGGGTTTCTTTTACTATCATTATCGCGAAGGTATCACAAGTCTATTGTGCGAACAAAAAATTTTATTTGCGGAAGTAGTTATCTCAAGCAGCCGGACGTGCTAAAAAGCATCAAGCAATACGCCAACAAAACTAACGCCAAAGTTTTGTCTTTGCCGCCGTCCTCCGCCCCGCGGAAAAGTAGCATTTTTAATGTTTTTCCTTAGTGCACTTTAGCGTCCTGCATTTCATTACATTACTTCCTCCGCCTTAACCTAATTTATTTCTTAATTAACCTGGAATATTACAGTCGAAATTTAAATTAAGCTTCTTTGTAAATGCCCATGCATCTGGGGATTATGTTTTGTGCTGCCTTTTTATTTGTTACAAAGCGACGAGCAAAACCTTGCGCTTTTATTATCTACGCTATATGAAAATCGTGTAAAAAACTTAATAATGCATTTGCTTTTTACGTCTTTGTAATATTTTATAATACAGACGAATAACAACTGCAAAAAGTAATGATACGCAACGTACATTACGAAATTTAGTTTTATGCCACTCGACACTAACTTTAGCACCGGCTTCAATTTATATGTGCGTTTAAATTTCCTTTTCTAATATTTTACGGCAAATAATAAAAACCGTAAAAACGCATCGCGCAACCAACGTTTGGGTCATCGGTCCAAAAGGCAAATAACACTCGTTTTATGCTTTTAATTCCGCATAGAATTTTTCAATTTGATTTGACTTTTATAACTTGATTGCATTAATCAACGTAAAACTATTTTATTCCGTTCATTAACAACGTTGGTTATGGTCCAATTTTATTTTTCGTGAATCCCTTTATTTCGTTTATACTTGCCCTGTAATAAATTCTTTAGTCGGTGTGCGTTTCCACGGTTATTTTATATTTACATAATTGCATCCCTGGAAATCCCTTAGAATAATTGCGTTTGCCCGTCTTTCCTTCGGAGGGTCAACTCCTTTTCGTGATATGTGGCTACAGCTGCCCCGCCACAACGGTGATCATGCCCTGCATGTGGGTGGATTTTTCGCTTTTATTTTATATTTTATTTCATTCCAGTGTGGCTAATTTAATTTTGAACGCTTTACATTTACCAAATCTTCTTTTAGAGTAGAAGTCATCATCAAAAAGAAGTCGCCTAGCTACACACAGGTAATTTAATTTTGTAGCTTTATTTCTTACTTTATTTCTCCATTTTTTTCACTGTCGCGTGACAAATTGTCTTCTTGTTGCTATATAGTTATGAATGAGCATATGAAGCCGAAATTTATTTATGCAATGCATGGCCGCAAGGGTGGGGGCAAAATGAAATATGAATGATGATTAAATAAAATGCGAAAAAAACGTTACGCGGATGTTTCTTTGACTGCGCACATCAAACTGAATGAAGTTAGTCAAAGGCAAAAACGAGCCGCATGATATACGAGCATTATTCGCAATGGTTTTGGGGCGCGAGCGGAATGAGCACAAAATGCACAAAACATATCCACCCAACCAACTAGTGAACGACTCCATTCTGTCCGTTCGGCGTGTTATCTTCTTGCGCTTGTATCGTGCGCACACACACAATATATCACAATTATATGGACAAATGCTTCGGGGTGGTTGTCAGGAATGATAATTTATAGCGCTTTCCGACCAACTTGCCGGTGCCATCTCAATACACAATTGTGCGGTCCGCGAGCATATTCAACGCCTAAATCACTTCGCATTTTGATTTCGGACTTAATCCCCCGACCTGTCGTCATCTAAAAATTCTTCATGGATTTCGCGATCATTACCGTGCGGTGCAGCCAAGCACTCGCCGGAGACGTGACT
This sequence comes from Anaulacaspis nigra, assembly GCA_030264675.1. Lineage (NCBI taxonomy): Eukaryota > Metazoa > Arthropoda > Insecta > Coleoptera > Staphylinidae > Anaulacaspis > Anaulacaspis nigra. The sequence continues at coordinate 3,942 of JARJDV010000135.1, read as the reverse complement.
CAATAAAGTGTGCTGCTCGTTAGTATTTATGAACGCCATAACCCGTATTCGAAGGATAACACATAAATATATTTTTGCATATAAAGATGTAGCACACACGTATAATATTCGACGTTCGTACGGAATTATGTGATAGTTTGGCATGCAAGAAGCGCCAACTTATGCGGTGCGCCAATGCATGTATCTTTATTTCGCAAGCGCATTTCCGGCAGCACCCACGCGCACTTCACGTCGTAGTGGTGCACTCGAAAGCTTCATCCCGGATGCAAAAGCGGTTTTGGCGCGCGCCAAAATTCCCAGCGCGCTCATGAAATGCCATCGCCGCCGCTGCCGCCTATACCGCCGTCGCAGTCGATATGAAGGAAATGCATCGACGTATGATATTTCATCGATAGTCGCACACGCTAGCCAAATCTATCGACAAATTGAATTTCGGCGTCGAGTGTTTCTGACGCCGCATTATTGCGATATTTGCAATTCTTTTCGCGCACGTCGCGTAACAAGAGGAATGCAAAAGAGTCCTCAAGTAAAAGTGCTTCTCCTCGCATTCGCTATATGAACATGCAAATTGGGGGTGGGCGGGATACAAAAAATGGATAAAAAATTGCATTGTTGCATTGACGTATGTTGTTGAATATGCGCAATGACATTTGGTTAGATATCCATCATTTAAGCGTCGATATTTTATGTTATTCGCGGGTGAAAAGCGTGAAATCCAATACCCATAAAGCATGCGCATAAATATGTATCGGTATATAGGAGGAGCACTATGTATATACTCGCTTTTGATTAATGGTTTATACTTTACACCATCCCATGCAATAAATTGCTGGTGTTTGAAAAGCGCACAACTTTTTGTTCGGTTCAACGCTAGTTTTTGTTTCAACATTCGTTAGACTATTTGAATTCATCACACGCATATGAATATGAATTACGTATGAATTGCGCGTCATACATTTGTACTTGGTTGCAACGTACAAGTTGCGCATTTGTCACCACTAGTTGGAGCATGATAGAGACGAATCGTATGTAATTAGTTAAGTTATCAAAGTTCGAAACAGTGCTGAATTTCAGCAGATCGATCATCCTAGACGTCCAGAAAGCTGATCAGCTGCTGCCGTTGCTTATAGTAGTGCATGATCGATTTCTTGGAACGTCATAAAAGTTTATTCCAAAGACTATTAAAAAGGCTTTTTATCGCAGTTTATAGCAAAAACGAAATAAAAATTTCATTTTATCGCAGTTAGTCTTAAAACTTTCGTTCACCGCCGCGATCAACACAGGAATATTCTGTAAGGAATAGATATGTTGAAATTCAACTATTTTTCGAGAAAAGTTTTCTTTTCGTGAACCCTCGTTAAGTAGCTGGATGGAAAAACGATTTGTGAAGGTTATGAAACGCATTTCGTATAAAGCGATGGTCGTTTAGGGGGTAATGAAAGGGTTGTTTAGTAGGTACGCTCTGAATTAGGCCCGTCTGCGTCGTCATTTCCAGCGCATTTAAATTATGGATCGGTTTCGTGTTTGACAAGTAAAATGCGTTTAGGCCGCAACGGATTTGCTCACATGTCACCTCAACGATTCGTCATACATGATGGGCGAATGCGCGCCCTGACAAGCGTATAATAAATGAATACGCTCGGCACTGATTGCAAACCACTACAACGCATCGCATCTCCTTCGAGTTCAACGCCATTAGCTAAGTGTATTTTAGGTGTTGAACTTTCCAAAAATTTTAACCCCACATCATTCTAACTCAACTCTTGTTTTTGTTGCAGGTCAGCTGACATGCGTCATTTTATTCTGACGCTCTCATTAGTATTAGTTGGTAAGTGAAAATATTTCTCGTCATGAAATTAAAAATAAATTTCAATATTGACTGGTGAACTGTTTGCAAGATAACTAGTTGCTGTGGCACAAAGTGGTTATGGGCGGATGTTGTTACGCGTCACCGGATATTGAAACTTCTTCAAATTAAGGACGAACGCGACGCATTTGTACGTCGACGCGTACATTCGTATTTGTGATATTTGTATTTGCGGATATTGTACATATCCGGTCCGGGGAAGGGGTGTGAAATACGAGCAAACGTTCAAGAGAGTTGGCTTTTACTCGTATACGTAGTGGTGCGCAGTTCTCATCCCCGGAGTCACCACTATCCTGGTATTTAACATGCGCTCCCAGTCGAAGCCACCTGAGCATGAGAGTTGGGTCCGGAAATGGCTGCTGCGTCACTCTAACTTTGCTAAAGATTTAGTTTCGGTCGATGTTTCCAAAGGGTGTTAGTCTGTTAAAACTCGCAACTTAATTACCAACATGTTTCACACATGTAGCTATGTACTTTGCAAATATTTAATTTTATTTTCGATTAAGTTATTTCCTAACTGGTGATAAAATATGCACGTGGTTAATGGAAGACAATGCGACGTATGTAAAATATGCACGAATCGCAATTGAAATTCAGCGAGCTGTACAATGAGCGATGAATCAATTTCGTTCGCTTTTTTCGGTCTGCAATCAAAAACATGCAGCCATTTTGTGAGTGCGCTAAATGTTTAATCCCCGCGAATAATTTAAACGATCTGCCGAATTGTTCATCGATTGCGAGCTGTCGCAGCGATCTAGCGGCTGATTTATTTCGCAGCGTAATTCATTTTGCAGCCCAATTATTTTCGCTCGACTCGTTTTTTTGTATCCATCCCCGCAACTTTTTATGGCGGCGCCGCTGCAGATAGCCGAGGATATCAGACGGTCGGCGGCAAGGTCAGAAATTGTGTGGGAAAGGCCAACCGACTCACGGGGGAATACCATGATTGAGGATTGTTTATAGAGGGCGCCTTCATTCACCTCTCATCCCTCATCATATTTGTTTTAACCTCTAACTTTGTAGCAACAATATTCGGGCATCAATTTTGTTCGCACCCCCCCATTGAAAACGAGTATTCTCACTCCCCGAACGTGCAGCGTCGCATCTGCATGACCTAAGGGTTTTTCTATCATTAATTTTCAGAGTATATTATGAAAGCTAACGCTTGTTTATAAATATTCATAGCGCGCCCGTAATTGATGAATATTTTAGTCGTGCTGCACGCCTTGTCGGATGGTAGCGAACGAGATGCAAAAAATATATTGTCAAGTGTATACACCTAGTCCCGAAATAGCCGGGTATAGTTTATATTGATGTGTGTCACCAGTTACGCTTGGAATGTTTGAGCGTGGAATTTGAGCACATTTATAGCGAGAGGGAAAGAGCACTGGCATTATTTGCTCATATCCACAAGCGAGCGGCGGAAGCGGTGCGGCGGTTACTTCCTGGAGTCTTACACGGTTAAGATAAGTATTGTGGGGTGTAGCAGCATGTTTCATCTCTTCTATGCTGCTTCATCGGCCGCCCACACACTACTCGACTCGTGCACTTGCGTTTGCTGTATTTTCAGCGTTGAATTATGCATAAAGTTGTGCGCAGTTGCAGGCAGCGCCCCCGAGTATATTTGCGAAAGCGCGGTCTGTTTATATCCCGGGCGCCGGAGCTCGCATGTGGAGAGAGCGTATGTAAATATTCGAATACAGGAAATTTACTCACGTCTTGACTATTCTTGATTGCCTTAACCGCGCAAAAATGCTTTAACCTCACCGACAACTCACCCACATCGTTGCTCATATGTTACGCGTGTTCTCGTGGGCATAAAATTAATTAAATCTATCATTGAATTACAAGCATTAATTAAATATATAGCAAAAGGCTGTGATAGTTGTGAGATGTACATTGGATGGCCTCTTGAAGAAAATTAATTAAACCTTCGCTGGGGAGAAAAAATAAGGACAAAAAACGGTAGTTCTTTGCAGTTTTCTAAAGTTTGGCATGTTTCGTGTACCTTACGCGACAATATATTGTCACACAAGGCCCCAGTGCGCTGCTTTGCACCGAAAACCGGTATAATC
>JARJDV010000134.1:0-46493 GCA_030264675.1 Anaulacaspis nigra | reverse complement strand
CTGCAGATCATATTTTCTACGAGTTGCTATTCTATTACTTTGTAATAATAATTGCGTATATTCATTATATTCCATGTTCACCATACTATGAAGCTAGGATGTTAATAGATTATGACAAACACGATATGAGTACTAAGTCAAATACTTATTGCAACGAACTTCGACCATCAGTCCGATATGGTCTAGTGGCTAGGATACCTGGCTTTCACCCAGGAGGCTCGGGTTCGATTCCCGGTATCGGAATATTTTTGTAATGGAACTTTTTTTTAGTAAATTCATTTATTTCTTTTAACAGTTAATCTATAATTTACCGTTTAAAAAAAATTATTTTAAAATTACTTTTTATATAAATAAATTTATTACAGCTGTAAAACTTACGCAGCGGAATTGTGTATAAGTATGCAGTTTACTAAGTTTGATGCGAAGCAGAATGAAGTATAAATGAATATATTTTTACTTTTACCCACTTGTGCATAATAAAAATGAGCCAGGTACAAAATGAATAAAGTCGACACTTATAGCTAACAATTGAAAGTTCTTCCCATAATTGTAATAATTCGTCTTTTATTCTAACCCCTTATTAGACCTTTCATAGTTTCCAATCTTGAATATAAATATCATTTCGCTCTACAATTTTTAACAGTCTGTATTTTATCGTTGAACTTTCTATTAACAAAATGATAACAAACGATATAAAACCAGTTTCATCTTCATTAGAAACAGATCAAGTATTTTATATAATGTTCACAAATATTATATTAGAATTGCTAAAACTGTCCAAATTTTAGACTCCATTCAGCTGCATAAATTATGAAATATCCATTATCAAGATGTTCGGTCTTTTTCCAGTGTACGGTCAACCACTAAATGAATATCCACGCTTATATTATTTGAAGTTTGCTATAAACTTGATAATAACCGCAACATTTTTCACCTCAATTTGGCTCAATGTTTTCTTCAACTTTGACAACTCGGCAGAAGTCATTGAAACTTTATACTTTGGTCTCACCGAAACAACATTCGTATCTAAGCTCATTAACATTCATGTACGCTTTGATCGCTTCAATCATTTAATTCCCTATCTGAAACATCCTTCTTTTACGCAATACAAACCCAGCCAACAAAAGTATATCAGTGATGCAATTCGAATTGTACGTCGTTTTGCAATATTGTTTCGTGGATGTATCAGTATAACCATAATTTTCTTCATAGTATTCCCATTTTTGGATAAACGCCTGCTTGTTGTACCTAGCTATTTTCCAATATCCGTTGAAAAATATCACTATTGGTGTTATGTGTATCAATTATGGGGTATAATCGTCAATGGATACGCCCATTCAAGTTTGGATTGTATTGTGACTGGATGCATTAAAATTGGCTCGGCTCAATTTGAAATACTCAAAGAAAATCTAATTGAGCTTGGAAAGGATATGCAATTAGATATTCCTTTCGAGGAGCGTACAAAATGTGAAGATATTGCACTTGTTAAATTACGAACTTATGTGGAACATCATGTTATAATAATCAAGTAAGTTTTGTTTTGCATTAAGTAGTGCATGTGATAACATATACCTCTTTATCACACATGGGACCCTAATACACATTTATGTCCCCGCCAGATTGACAATTAGGGTTATTCCTATCCTGGTTATTTCATGCCCGAATTTAATTGTCTTTGTTGTTGACGTAAGTTTAACATAAATAATCCTGGCGGTAATGAGTCTAATTATTTCGGGAGCGGCCATGGATGGACGGGCCAAAATTTGTTATTAATTACCGTGTCCCGAATCATTAGACCCGACTATTTATTTCAAAATTTGGGCTCAAATTTTTAGTGACTATTATGGTGCAGAGGTGCATAAATCATATTACAATACAAATCCTCTAACAAATTTTGCGTACACCTTATTGTTTGATGCGTCTATTAGTTCGTGATGTACGATACCCAAAAAACACAAATTTTTTTCTTCCACGTATATAGGGTAGAGGGCGGTACAATACAAAAAGAAGTTAAAAAATATCTTACTTTTAACGTTAAAAATACTTACTTACCTATCCTTCATTTAATAATAATATAATTATATATTTACTAGTAAAATGTGTTTGATATTGTGCATTTCGATCAAAAAATATATTAACCGATAGTGGTTTATAGTGTAACATAAAAAAATAAATATCCGACGATTAAACACCTCCGCAACTATATACAACCCTTTATACAAAACGTTAGGAAAATATTGATTATATACAGATTACCTATAAGTATTAACCATGCATGTGAAGATAATTTTTAAATAATATTAATATTTTTAAAATTTTCAGATATGCTTATGATATTGAATCAATGTTTTCGTTCGTTCAATTTGTGCAATTTCTTGCAAGTAGTATCATAATATGTGTTACTGGATTTCAAATTATTGTAACACCAATCACAGATTTGAAGTTCATGACGTTGGTTTTCTACTTCTCATGTAGTTTTATCCAAGTACTAATGTGTTGCTGGTTTGGACATGATATAATGACACAAGTTTGATTACTGTTATTATTGCTCAACATTTATTTAACGAATTTTTATTACAGAGTGAAAGTGTGGGTGAGGCGTGTTATATGTCACATTGGTATAAGTATGGACATCGAGTTGCTCGTACGATTTTTATAATTATGGAGCGAGCCAAACGTCCAGTGACTTTAACTGCTGGAAAATTCTTTGATTTGACTTTACAAACTCTCATGCAGGTTGAAGTGAAGCATATCTAAATAACCAATATGGCAACTAATTCATTATTTTAGGTCCTTAAAACCTCGTACTCATATTTGGCACTTCTCAGACGTATGAATGAAGTTGAACGACTATAAATTTTAGTCTGAAACTTTATTTCGATGTTAGATTTAATAGTCAATTTCACTGATTTTGTATTTCTTATTTATTCTAAATGTAACGAAAATGCAACATTTAGTTAATAAATGTCACGAAGTATCCCAGCTCGGTATCAAAATTGAGTTAGAATGGAAAACATCGTAATAGAAATTATTCAGAAATGTAGAAATTTAATATCGAGGTTCTTAACAAATTACAACAAAATGCCCGAATATCAATATGTACTATAAATTTTTGGAATCAGTGTATCCATTCCGTACTTCCTAGCGCCAAAATGGAAACATTATGCAATCCCATGCAATCAAGGGAGAAGAGACTTCAGTATTTAAATCGAATGTTGAGAAACCCCAAATGTTCACTTTTCCAATTTCATTAAATTATTAAATTAAATTTCATTCAAGGCTTGCGGTGTTTACCATTGGACAGATTTTCACGGATCTCTCTTGCATCCCAGATTATATTATCTTTGGAATAACAACGTTATTTGCCCATTAGTTATCATCAATCAGAAAATAGTAGAACTTGAATTCAAGCTTCCAATCTACATGTTGTACAAGTTGCCTAGTTCAACGTCATTAAATTGCTGGAAATAAAGCGAACATTAATCGATTTAATGATACAAGTTTAATGATTCGAAAAAGTTCATTGTCTACGAATTAAAATAATACCCCACATTATTTAAGCATTAAGGCTCATTATTATTGTCGAAATTCAATTCACGTGAACATTATTAAAGCTATATCAAAGAAAATTACTGGTTTCAAAGATCAAAACCAAAAAATATTGTAAAATTAATATTTCCACAGATTCTAAGTGATTTACAAAAAAATATTAGTATATGATGTCCGAATGGCACAATATTATCGGGTGACTGACCAACAAATTATGTAAGAAATGTTAACAATCCACTCTAATAAGGAATACAAAATAGGTATTTTTTATCAGTTATTTCACATCAACCTGTTTTTCAATTGTGCACGCTATGGTCTTATCACCATAATACGCAGTACAAATTTACAAATATGACCTTTTTAAGCCTTTTGTTAGATTGCGATTAAAATAATGCATCTCGAATGAACAAAAATCATAGGTTGATGTTACATCAACAATATAAACATGAACTCAGTTGTTTACGTTGTTAATGAATTCGCAGGAGTTATTTTAATAATTGCTTAGTCATTATGTGTTTAAAAATATCAATTATTTATATACAGCGCGTTAATAAAGTTGAACACATTGTGTACTTATTTCACGTATTATTATTACTTCTTTGAAACAAAAACCACATATGTAAAGTGAATGTACAACGCTACCTAATTGAATTTTTATAGTCTTGCCGACCTTGAATATGATGTTCAATGCAACTTCATACTTGTTGCATGTTCACCGTGCTTAGCTATGTGTTTTTGTTGTTTACCTCATATATTTTCACATATCATGTCAAAATCCGATACGCACTAATGAGATGAGAAAATAATTCAACCAAAAATAATGTATAAATTCGAACAGTAAAAATAATTTCGATGCAAGGTCGATGCGTGTTTGATTTTAGTGAGTATAAGTAAATAAGGTTTTTTTGTTAACAAAAATTGCGTACCAACTTTCTAATACAATACGTATCACCAATAGAATGAATAATTATTATTTGGTTACAGTGATAAACGTTCATATACAGGTAGACTAATAATACTCATCGTTTCTGTTTTTAGATGCGTTTGAAGTAGTTTTGAAGATTTGAACCGGATTTGAAACGAGAACGTAAACAAATGTAAGATGGCATTTGACCTGCTCAGGTGGATTTCCACGCAAGCAATGACTGCATATCTCGTACGAATGTTTGTTGTTGGCGGTGCCTGTTTTAAAGAAGGATAACTGATACTGCTGAACACACTGAATATGCGGCGATATCCCATGTATGGGCGTTCATTACTGTACAAGGCGTATACGTATACCAAACTCACTGCTGGCTAGTTGGGAAAGCGAGTGTTTGTTGTTGCTCAACGACGGACGCGGCAACTTGTTGGTTGGGGCCACGGACCGGTATTATTATTATTGTATTCTACTGTTGTGCAAAGACTTCCAGCCTTGCTTTTCCGTCTCAATCAACATAAAATTCAAGCTATAAGCACTCGCAAGAGATCTACAAAAAAGTGCAACGAATGTAAGTACTTTATTTATCATGTGTGTATTTTGTGTGTGCTTTACATTATCAACTGTGCGAAACACTCGACAATGATTATATTGATGGGCGCTTGGTATTTGCAAGTGGGTCACTAATTTGCACATAAATTCGAAAATATCTCCATGTTTTATACTCAAACGGGTCTCAAGTTTAGATTAACGCACACGTAAAATGTTAAGCTGGTTTAACTGATTTGCGTTTATGGTTTTTGTAGATAACAGAGCGAAACTAGCACAAAATGCTCTCAAAATTTAGAGGAATCGCTCGACTTGCACAAGGAGCCCCAAGATGTTTAAGCACGAAAGAAGTTGTCGATCGAGAGCATAAATATGCAGCACATAATTATCATCCGTTGCCGGTTGCGCTTTGTCGCGGTGAAGGTACGACAATTTGAACCTATATTGAAATCAATAAGTAAACAGTGCGAATTCGCCAATTATTTATTTAAATATTTACACGATAAAAACATGATAAATCAACATAAGAATGATTATAGGTGTATATGTGTACGACGTAGAAGGACGCAAGTATCTTGATTATTTATCGGGATATTCAGCGAACAATTTTGGACATTGTCATCCAAAAATTGTGGGTGCACTACAAAAGCAAGCTGGTATATTGCATCATACCTCGCGAGCATTTTTCTCGGATGTTCTCGGAGAATATGCTGAAAAAATTACGAAGCAGTTCGGATATGATAAAGTATTGCCCATGAATACTGGTGTTGAAGCTGATGATACTGCGTGCAAGTTAGCCCGAAAATGGGGTTATAAAGTTAAAAACATTCCTAAAAATGAGGCGCATATTGTGTTCTGCAGTGAGAATTTCTGGGGACGATCATTGGCTGCCATTTCGGCAAGTACGGATCCTTTGAGCTTTGAGAATTATGGTCCATATATGCCGGGATTCAGTTGTGTACCATTTAATAACCTACAAGCACTGGAGAAAGCTTTTCAGGATGCGACAGTGTGCGCATTCATGGTGGAACCTATTCAAGGTGAAGCGGGAATTATTATTCCCGATGAAGGATACTTGAAGGGTGTACGTGCCTTGTGCGATAAGTACAAAGTTCTCTGGATTGCGGATGAAATTCAGACAGGCTTGGGCCGTACTGGAAAACGTTTAGCGGTAGACCATGAAGCTGTCAAACCAGATATTCTAGTCTTGGGCAAAGCGCTCGGCGGCGGTGTTTACCCTGTGTCTTGTTGTTTGGCTAATGATAACATTATGCTTGTAATGGAGCCGGGAACCCACGGATCCACATTTGGAGGCAATCCATTAGGCTCCAAAGTAGCAATGGCGGCTCTCGATGTTTTAGAAAATGAAAAACTCGCAGACAATGCTCAAAGATTAGGTAACATGTTTCGAAAAGAATTGAATAATGTTGTTAATAAAAAGGTGGCTATTGAAGTCAGAGGCAAAGGTCTCATGAATGCCATTGTTATAAATAGAAGTAAGTTGTATTCTCCAAGTAAGAGAAAAACAATTAATCATTAATATTGTTTTTTTGTAGATTATGCCGACGCTTGGGACGTATGCTTAAAACTAAAAGACAATGGGTTAATTGCGAAGCATACGCATGAGGACATTATTCGGTTTGCACCGCCTTTAATCATGAATGATCAGCAAATGCAGGAATCTATTGATATAATTGCAAAGTCTATTGCTTATTTTGAGAAATGATAAAGACTCGCCAACATGTATGATGATAGTTTTAAGTGTTTTTTATTTGTTAGAAATGAACCAGAGAACTTTTATATAAGACTTACAATAAAATATTAACATTTAAAACAAGCAACGCCCCGTTGTGTTTAACAAGGCAATTAGGCATCGAAGAATTGCAACGTCGCATTTTAGAGGAGGTTAAAATAAGTCACAAATGGCGTCCAATCATAATAAATCAGTGCACTGGGTTAAAATTAGCACAATTCTTCCTGTAATATAAATGAAAATACTCATTTGACATACGAAATATTATAGCTACCGGTGTTGTACACTTGATTGTGTGTTAATTACGTTCAAGTAGCGTGAAACTGAAGTAGAAAATGTATAAACATAGGGACCAGCCCTTCATTACGTCTTCGTACCTGCGAAGGAAACGTAAACAAGCGTAAATTCGAAACTGTTTAGTGGCTCTTAGTATTAATTATGTGGCGGTATCTGAGTGGTTTAATTCTGTGCTTGCACTTTATCGGCAATCTTAGTGATCCGTGCCCTAGCAAGTGCATCTGTAAACGGAGCACAGCCCAAAGAGATGGAGGCGACTGGTTGAAAGTGCGTTGTGGCGATAATGAAAAATTGATGGTCATTGATGATGACGAGTTTCTCAATATTGCTAATGAAGTAGTTCAATTGTAAGTATTTTATTAGAGCGGTCAGAGTGATGATTGAAAATAAACAACCATCTATTCTAGGAATCTCTCAAACAACTCCTTGACTGCATTTACTCCCAAAGTAGAATTTATTGTTCTGCAAAAACTGTAAGTTGGTCTATTTCACTGTTGTCAGGAGTGTTTGAAGTAAATGTTATTCACTTTTTTAGAGATTTAAGTAAAAATCTACTAGTCGATTTGCAAAGCAAACAATTTAGTGAATTTCCCAGCTTGAGGCGGCTTGACCTCTCAGGGAACAACATTAAAACAATTGATTTGTTTGCGTTTATTGGACTGCGCAATTTGGATTCACTAAAACTCAGCCAGAACCAAATTGCAAATATAGAGAAAGGAACATTTGATCCTATTGATAATTTGAAAGATCTGTAAGTATTTTTAGATTCTATCAAAATTAAAGCATTCTTACATTATTTTTGCGTTGGTGCAGCGATATAGCCGGGAATCCATTAAAATGTGATTGTGGTTTATTATGGCTTCTCGAATGGGCGAAAAAGATGACAGTAAAGTTAAAATCCAACCCGAAATGTGATACACCTCCAGCATATTTCGGACGACCACTTCGCAAGATTCGCGTAGGCGAAGATATTCATTGTAAGTCGCCCGCAAAGAATCGCGACATACCAGTGGTGGAATTATTTCCAGATCATTCCCAAGTGGTTTTTGAAGGCGACTCTCTAAAACTACAATGCCGCGCGCCTAGTATGATCGATCAATTTGATCCAACTGAGGAAAATGAGGAGTTGCATGATCGAGTCGAGTGGCTGTGGCTTGATGCCAATCCAAGACATCACTTTTCCGATGTAAATATTGACAATCGTTTGCTCGCAGATGATGGCCTCATTGATAGCAGTTTAAGCATCAGTAAATTGAATCGAAATCATAGCGGTGTTTGGAATTGCCAATTAATAACGCAACAGGGAAATCATACAAAAGGCATCACAGTAGTTGTAATATCAGACGACACTCGGTACTGCCCTATAACAGCGACAACTAATAACAAGGGAAGCTACATCTGGCCGCGCACCATTGTTAATTACACTGTCACGCTCCCTTGTGAGGCACTTCATCAAAACAATGACCCCTCTGAACAGAAAGCATCCTTTTATTGCTCGTCCCAGGGTGAATGGTTGCACTTGAATACTTCCACTTGCGCATATATTTCAGAAACCACAAAAATACTGGAGCAATTTGCGAAAGTTAATTTGACTCTTGCGAAGGGGAGCATTCTTGAAAGTGCTAAACATCTGAGGAATACATCGGACATTAAAATGCTACGCGACGTAATGGATTTTGTGTATGCCACAAGGACTGTGTATAATTACTTAGAGTATCTAGCAGTTGAACCTGAATTGGGCCCATTATTGCTTGACATTATCAATAATTTTATGGATCTTAAAGACACATATATCAAGGAGGCAGATCGCGAAGACAATACTTGCCGTACACTGATATATGCCATAGAGAAAATTACAAATTACACAGCCAGTCAACAACTACAGAAATCACATGTTATTCTCGAACAGTTTAATGTTCGAAGAGATACATTTGCTGGTATGACTTGCACTTGGTACATTAGCAGTTTGGGAAGTGATAAGATTTTTCATTGCGTCACCGCAAATCATACGAATAGTGTAGCAGCACAGAATAAGGCTATTGAAGCTTCCATCGAGATACCCTCAAACATTTTCTATCAACTACAAGAAGCAGACATCGTTATATCTTCCAGTAAGTTGTTGGTTGCTATGTTTGATGAAGCAAAGTTCTTCCCGATTCATCAAGGAGAAAACAAACATGAGAGAATTATCTCGGCTGTTGTCGGAGTTAAATTAGGTTTGTAAGTTAAAAGTTATTTAGATTATTTAATAACATTATGCAAATTGTTACAGATAATTTAATTGTGAATTTGACTCATCCTATTTACATTATGTTGAGGCCATTCGACAGCTACATTTATGATATGGCACCACCAACACCTGTATGGTGGAACCCATTATTAAATATGGGCAAAGGTGGGTGGAGTTCAGAGGGATGTCAACTTCGACATGAGCTCGAACATAATCTGGTTTTTACTTGTTCTCATCTCGGATATTACGGATTACTTCAAGAGACTTCAAACTTGCCGCCATCACCAGTTGGAGCAAAGTTCCGCTTTTCCCATCCAGCAATATACATTGGTTCCTTAATTCTATTTATTTGCCTTTTACTTTGCATCATCAATTACCTCTTTTCCTATTCCGCAATACAAATGCCAAAGAAAGCCAAGCACTCCGTAATCAACATGTGGCTTGCGATTGTTCTCCTTTGCTTTATGTACGTCTTCGGTATTTATCAGACGGAAGATGTGCATTTATGCCAAACCATTGGACTCATCCTGCACTACTTAACACTTTCCTCGTTGCTCTGGATGTGTGTCGGCGTTAATTCCATGTACAAAAGGCTTAGGAAAAGTTCAACAAGCAATGACGTTATTGAATTGCAAGATGACGAACTACCAAGTGATGAGCCCATACAAAAACCGATTTTGGGACTTTATTTGGTTGGCTGGGGTATTGCGCTTATTGTTTGTGGCATCTCTGGAGCAGTTAACATGAAAGAATACTCTGCACATACGCACTGTTTCCTTTCAACCGGGCCAGCTTTAAGCGCGCTTTATATACCTTTTGGGATACTCTTACTGTTTCTCTTTATATTATTCCTACTAATTCGTTGTGCTATTTATAGCACTGATGCCAATGGTCATCTAAGCGAGGGTACTCAAGCTACTGAAAATGTGGATTTGGATCTCTTGGAGCCGAATTTTCCAGATTGTCGATCAGTGCGCAGTGTGAGTACGAAGACTGCTAGCTCCGAGATTGAGGATGCTGAGCATGCCCCAATGGCACAGCTGAAGGCACATATAATATTTCTCATTCTATACATATTTGCATGGCTAAGTTGCGCATTCGCGACACTGAATCGCTTCAAGATGATACCGTATGAGGAAGAATTCTTCAGCATTGTATATGCAATACTTGCAAGTCTATTGGGTTTATTTGCTTTGTTCTTCTATTGTGTGGCTCGCAATGACGTGCGCACTGAATGGGTGCACACTGGTTACTGGATGAAAGGTTCCGGTAAATGTTTCCGCAGTAGAAACGTATCCGATGTGCCACAAATTCAAATTCAACCTCTGCCACCAATTCCGGATGTACATGTGCAATCTAGAAGCAGTTCCAGATCATCACATTCGAAATCAGCGCAGAGCAATGCAATGAAAGCCGCTGTTGACTTAAACGCGTCTACAATGACTGATAACTCGGCAACGAAGATAAACAATGTCAATTTGGTTGTTCTACATCGGCAGCAATATCGCAATACTGGAGTCATACCTAATTTAATAGAGAACCCAACGCACACGGCTGAAATGTTTTACAATCCGCATCAAAGTACAGTGGCACGCAAGTTTTTCAAAAAACAGAAGCGGCACATGATGAAACGTAATAATCTTACAGCGCGTAGACCCCCTTCTAGTTTACATAACGACAATGGATCACTAGTATCGTATCCGAAGCGGGATAAAGATAATTCTAGTGTTGACACTAGCATTTTTGCGAATAATGCAAAAGTAAACAATACGAATATTCACGTCGAACATATCCCGAAGCGCCACCGTAATCTAAACATCCTCTCGGATAGCTGTGAGGATTTGAATTCAATAGAGATTCCAGTTGAGCAACTTCTGGATCGACGCAATAAAGGCGCTAAGAGAGCTAAAAAGAAGCAAAACGTCTGCACTCCTCCCGTGATTAGTAACAAATCGTCACTGCACGAGAACAACATGCGGTCCGTGTCGCAGCAGTGTACCCTTGAATACAGCTCCGAAGCTATTTCGGATTCTATCTTGGATCAGAAGAGCCCCGAGCGGCCGAGTTTTACGACAACGGAAACTACGACGAGTGATCTTCTCGCCTCGGTGCGCAGAGAGAACAGCCCCAATATGAGCACACTCACGGAAGAACCTCAATTTTATGAGGTCCCCAAAGACAACTTCTCCAGCACGCGTATCTATGTAAATCCAACCCATGCACTGAAGCCTCGTGCAACCAGTCGAGCGAGCAGTGTCTCTGCCAGTGATCTCGAAGAGTTGTATCAACAAATTAAACGCGGACCAGCACATTGCCGAGGCAAAATGTTCCGCAAAGGAGACCGCAACAGTCCGTATCTCTCCGATTCGGAGATACGATCGTACATTGGCAGTAGGAGCGATAAAGATGAAACGACTGTATAATTTCTTGGCAGCTTGCAAATATTGATCCTAGTTGGATTCTTATTTATTCAGTAAATGCGTATTTAAGGTTTTTGAATTTTTATATATAAGCTAATGCGCAATGCATACATATGTGGTCGGCAGCTATTTTTCTATATGGTTTTAGCATTGCAGCGCGTCGAATCATGGCCTTAATCGTGCTGAATTGATGTAAATTGGACTGATGCAGTTATGTGTGTGTTGTACGCCTGCATACTTTACGCAAATTATGATTTCCTTAAATTAAGGAGCAATGGCTTCGTATTTGTGCAATTTGCCTTCTTGCCAAACGAAATATAATTGCATCTCTACGTAACGGACGAGACGGTTTGAGTCATCGATGTTTTCTACATACGTACAGATAGAATTTAAATTATTTATATATAAAACTGTTTGTTATACAAAGCACGAACGCGCTATACTATGGTATTGTACAATTTATGCAGAGCTATTATTATTAACCAGAAAGAAAAAATGGTTGTTACTGTGAGGAAAAGCGGAAATACATTAAGATATATATATATATATATCATGAAATCACAATGTACATGTATGTCGTTCAAATGATTCAAGCACCAATGATATTAATAGCGCGATCCGTTAACTCTGACAATCAATTGGGACTTTCACTCGTTAACAGGCTGACCGCTTGTACCAGAAATAGCTTTGCCGATCAAACGTATACAGGCATCATCATCAACAACGCGAGAAGAGAAGCTCAACAAATGCAACTCGTTTGCATCAACTTTAAGCGAGTTTGAAGGCAAAACACCTGTGCGTTAGTCACGTTCGTGAGCAAACAACCGTGTGCGCGCATGACACTCGAGCAAGAATTAACTCTTTACGCACTTGTTTGAATAATAACAACCGAGCAACTTTGGAATTAAACATTTGCTGGAATAACGTTGTGTAGTTTGGAAGAAGCGCGAAATAAACCGCGTAAAGTTTACTCAAGCAGACCTTGCGCAGTCGTGAGGTGACTGCGATTGATAACTCGGCTTATCATATTCTGAAAGCACATTTCGAAAATGTTGTCGCTGATTACGGCGCCGCTCGAAGTCGCATATATCCTGTATCAATAATTAACTAGTAGTATTTTGGCTAGCAAGCAGATATTATAAATAATAGCGCGGATTCCTTCCTAAAAATAATGTCTCATCATGTGTGGAACAAGTGGTGATACGAACAGATTAACATTGCGACAACGCATTCAGTACACAGGTAATTAACCTTTATACAAAAAGCAGGAATTAAAACTACTAAACTGAATCAAGGTTATTGAAGTAACAATCAATTTTTCGGTTGCTTCTGTTGCCTAGTAATGTAATATACGCTGAAATCATAACAAACGCGAAATGCATCGCAGTACGAGTGATTTAATTCCTGAATATAATGCAAGCGAAAGAAAATTTCTTTCAGGTTTAAGTGCCATCAATTGTGGTCTATTTTAATATCATTTTTTTTGCAGAGCGAAGAGGAAGCCTTATTATTTTGACAATAACAATTCTCATCATTATTGTGATAGTTATTACTGGCATTTGTGCAGCTGCGTTACTTGAGAAGCAGGAATCACAAGTGATTATTTTGACGCTGATTGGCATTTTGGTGTTGGTTGGTTTAGTATCCTTTGTATTTTTGGAAATTCAACGACGACAGGCTGCACGGAATCGCGACATGGCCGCAGCCGATTTAGTGCAACAAATCTATGAACAACAGCAGCGCGAAGGACAACTTGCGCAAAATAAGACCGCTACATGGGCTCTGACGGAGCCGTGGCGTTATAGCCAAAGATCAACGCTAAAAGTCTGACGTAATTTATGCATTATTTATAGTTGCAATTGCAAACAAGTTTCCCTCGTGGAAATTGAATCATGTAAAGCATCGTAGCAATTACAATAATTCATGCACATACAAAATGATTGCCTTGGACGTTTATGTTACCAATTACGATAGTGTGTGATAGGAACATTTATTCAGAATATATTTTGTTAAATAATCGCGTGTTTACTGCACAAACTTATAAACTTTGAGACGAACCGTGATTATTATTGGCAATGGTTAATAAAGTATCACTTAGCTTAAGTTAGTTATAATAATACAAGTAATAGTTATTTAAAGATTGTTTCAACGGGTTAGCGCGTTTTAACACATAGCGAGACCTCTGTTGGTCAAACAAAGTAATATGGAAATAACCGAAAAGGTATGTTTTTTCGAGAACTAGCCTGAAAGAAATCCTTAAAGAAATAGTGATAATTATTGAAAACTAAAGCCACCAAAGTTTATTCTTGCTATCAAATATTCTTCTTTTGATAAAACTATCATTGCGTGACTAAAAATGGCCGCTGATATATACCGAATCAAGTTAGATAACAGGAATAAGAAAGTCATTAGGTGGACGCAACATTTAGTTCAGCAAGAGCAAGCGCAAGTCGGCAGTGCAGCTGCAGCGTCGAGTGGTGGAGGGTCGATGGTTGTCTGTCAGGGTGACTGCATTGCCATTAGCAGTCGAAATTTCAAGTGACAGCCTTACGAACGATTTGCATATCTAAATTATGTATTCGGGTGGAAGTATGGCGTAGCCGGGAAAGCGTGAAATGCATTTGTTCCATCGCCTCCGCGACTAGATGCTTGAATTAATATGTTTATCATCAAGTGTACGCCTTCTCCTCATGTGCAAAGACTGAGTACAATCGCAACGTCAATAACAAGTGACTGCTAATACTCGTAGCCTTCAATTTCCAAAAAAAGACATTTACAACATGCCACGATATTTCGAGCAGATCACGACCTTCCATTTCTCATGGGACCAAGTGGCTAAAGGGTTTTGGTTACGCTATCCGAATCCGAACAGGTAAATCAATTATTTATTCTCATAGCAAATGTTTATGTAATGATGTTTGCTACATTCTAGCAAGCATGTGCTGACTGAGGATACAGTCACACGGGAGGTGAAGGACGGCCTATTAATTTCCAAACGGTTGTTGAGTAAAACAAATGCAACACCCAAATGGGCTGAGAGATTTGTGAATACCAAGCAGGTGTTTATTGTGGAAGAATCACATGTTGATCCCAAGAATAAAACACTTGTTACATACACAAGGAATTTAGGATTTGCAAAAGTTATGGTATTAATAATACATGGTTGCTTTGAATGATTTGTTAATTACCTAAACTATTGCAGAGTGTCACTGAGAAAGTAATTTATAAGGAATGTGATACAAATCCAGGAAGCACAATTGCTGTTCGCTCTGCCTGGATTGATTCCCAAGTACGTGGTTTCAGTAAAGCAATTTGTGCATTTGGTTATGAGCGTTTTAAGAAGAACTGTAATAAAATGGTGAGTTGTTCATTTTTAGAATTTATATTGTTTATACAGGTTGTTGATGGTTTTAGGCAACCGGTTTCAATTACGTTTTGAACAACTTGTACCCACATCAAAATCCGATTACAATGGCACACTACACAACGGCGACTATCAAACTGAAAGATGCTGCAAAAAACGCGTCGGAATTAGCTAAAGCTAAAGCTGCACCAATTTATGCATCTTTGCATCCAAATCAGTCATAATTTGGAATTGTTCTTGTCCACCGTCACAGTAGTTAATTGATGTATCAGTAAAATGCATTTTTCGACTATGAAACGTAGTTAGTTCTAGGGTTAATTAGTTTTCAAAGTCTCATTACATTTGTTTGATGTTAATGGTAAGCGTCAGAGACGCAAGTGATCCCGACCGAAAACAAACGAGGCATTGATCATGCTGGAAAAAGCTCATATTGTCATTTAGTACTGCCATTACGATGATCGAAACGTACGAATGCATCATTCCTAATCATTTAAGACATCAACTTTATTATGGTTCTCTAATTAAGAGATGGAATCGAGCAGGTTATTAATTATGTTTTAAGTGAAATTTGGCAATTGCAATTGTAGCAATTGGGAGAACCCTATTGGCAGAAATTTCTTTCTCTTTCGTGTGCGTTCGTAACATTTGAGAATTTCGATTGATTTTCAAAAGGAAGCGAAGACGAAAGTTGGAGATGTAAATAGGATAGACTCATAAGGCGGAGTTTAAGGAGTATAGAGTATTAAACGTTAGTGTGATTAGCGTGAATAAGTAGATAGGAAGAATAGTTTGTTGGTCACCTACGATAAGGTAGTTTTCAGCTTTTTGGAAGTAGGTCTTCGTTAAGATCAAAACCTTACAGATAAGATACCACTATCTCTAAGATATTGCTAGTCCATTAAAATGCTTAACAGTTATACGCTAATTGCACTGGGGATATTTTCAAAAAATAATTATAATGTAAATATGCTGGCTGAATTTATTTTAAATTTTATATATTTTGGTATAAGGAGAAAAGTGTAATTTTAAACCCAACATGGCAGGGAATACAAAAATCATTTGTTATTCGACTCAAATCGAGAATATTATTGTGACTATTGACATGTTTAACATGTAGATGTATTGAAAAACTTTGGCCGTTAATGCAAGCTACGCATGTACAATAGGTGATTACCAATAATGATATTTCTGCAACATTTTCTTGGTATTTCTTATTATAACGCTCCCACGTAATAAGCAAATTCTAGTGTGCTGGATAAAGTAAATATGCTTTGTTCTGCAATAAATAAATTTTAATCAAGACATCAAACGATTCAAGATATTTGAAGTACAAAGTGAAATCGCTAGATTGAAGACGAGTGAACAACTTCTTGACCTGCTAGTTCCTGGAATTCGTTTAAAAGCACATCCTTAATGAAAAAGCAGTCAAACGAGAGTGCAATGAATAGATTGTGTGCGTCGTTCGACACGCAAACAATGACGTAATGTTATAGCCTAAGCGAGTGAGCCGGACACACAAGCAAACTGAAATGGCCACTGTATGTTTACTCAGTAAACATGCAAATATTGCTCGACCATCGGCATAACAATTACCGAATTAACGCTGTAGTCAATCAACTGTACTCACCATAATACCTGCTGAGATTTAAACGCGCATAAGGCGGAAATTCAATCGGTGCCAAGAAATTATAAATATCGGCAAAGCAGCGTGAAAGCGGAGTTTACAGCCATACGCAAGTCTATATAAATTCTGTGTTCGCATTGTGTGATAGAAGATACGATCGTATCAATTATTTCGCGTCGGAAAGCCATATTGTTCGTGTGCATCAATATACATCTTGGAGTTAACAAATCGATACAGCGCAACACGCATTGCATTGCATTCCCACAGGTATTTGCATTTAATTCCTATGTATTCGATGCGTTTACAATATGCGCACGCATTCACGCACTTGGCATACGCGAATGTTTTCGTCCAACAAAATTATGCTTGTCCAAAATCACAAGCAAACAGCGAGAGCTTATCAGAAGATGTAATAAATTAAAATGCTTGAATACATGCACAATATTATCTAATGTTATGTACAAGCAGGCGATGAACGGATTTTCTATAACAATGTAAGAAATTTATTTTTCATCTACCGCGCGTATATAAATAACAAGCAAGCTTGTAATAAATTTTCATTTTTATCATTGCTTTGTTGAATCTCATTAGCGTTGAACGGAATTACCACGAGTAAACAGAATTAGCAAGAGTGCATCCAACGCATCGGCGAAATGAAATAATTGAAGTGCGATAAGTTCGTCGTTTATGAATATATATTATTTGCAACAGATCAATTCCGAACCAACACGACAATGTCGCTACGTATTCTTTCCCGAAGGTAATATTTATTCTTTTGGTCATTTCGTTGTTAATTATTGCTAATAGATACTTATTTGGTTCCAGATTGATTAGCAGAGGACTACTTAAAAATGTACGCGTGTTTAGCAGCGAAAGTAATGACGGTGATAAGAAATCCAAAAAACGGATAAACTTTCAAAGTTTAGCAGTTATAGGAAGTGGTATTGCTGGTTTTCTCGCATATAAAGCGTATGGTAATCATCTATTACTAACGTGAAACCGTTTATCACTTTAAGTTGTTATTGTTGTAGAACACAGAAAAACATACTTAGCTACACAAACTACACAAACAGTAGCTGCGAAAAATGAAGAGCCGGGGGCTTATAAAAATGGTTTACCTACGTATACTCTGGATGATGTTGCTAAGCACACAACAATGTAATGAGTTTGAAAAATATTTATTAATCATTTAACTTATATTTTGATACGATTTAAAAGTGAGGATAAAGTATGGGTGACATATAAACAAGGAGTCTATGACATTACGGAATTCATAGATGGACATCCAGGAGGCGAAATTATCCTTTTAGCTGCGGGCAGCTCTGTGGAACCCTTTTGGATGCTATACGCCGTGCATAAAAATGCTCAAGTTTTTAATATTTTGGAAGGACTGCGAATTGGAAATCTATCAGAGAGTGATTCCAAAGAGGCTATTAAGGATATGCAAGACCCGTACAGTTCGGATCCTACACGACATAAAATATTGCGGCCGGCATCGATGAAACCTTTCAATGCTGAACCACCCTCGTCTCTTTTGGTTGATAGCTTTATAACTCCTAAGTATGATTTTGTTGCCTATTGAAAATAATATCGAGTTAATAAGTTATTTTATAGCGAAATATTTTACGTTCGAAATCACCTTCCGGTACCGGAAATCGATGCAGATACATACGAGCTTGACATTGAACTGGAGAACTCGAGTAAAACTTTTACATTGGATTTGAAAGACATAAAGAAGTTTCCCAAACACACTGTAACGACTACAATTATGTGCGCTGGTAATCGACGCAGTGAAATGACCAAATATAAAACAGTTAAAGGACTCGATTGGAAGAATGCAGCAATTGGCAATGCAAACTGGTCTGGTGCACGGCTGGTTGACGTTTTGGATTCGTTGGGTATTAAAGATGATAATATTTATCAACATATACAGGTATAGTTGCTATTGCCTCATAAATGTTAAGTAAATATGCATTTTTAATTCAGTTCGAAGGCCTTGACATGGATGCAACCGCTACCCCGTATGGCGCATCAATACCTATTTGGAAAGCCTTCGATCGCCGGAGCGATATTGTTCTTGCATATGAAATGAATGGTGAACCAATTCCAAGGGATCATGGTTTTCCGGTTAGGGTAGTTGTGCCCGGTGTTGTGGGCGCTCGCAGTGTGAAATGGCTTGGACGAATTATTTTGTCCAAAAAGGAGAGTGATTCGCATTGGCAACAAAATGACTACAAAGGCTTTTCACCCAGTACAGATTGGGATACTGTGGACTTCACGAAAAGCCCTGCGATACAGGAACTTCCTGTAATTTCGTCCATCTGTCGACCGCAGGAGAATCAAAAGGTCAATGTGATTGATGGTATGATTACGGTTCAAGGGTATGCTTGGTCTGGAGGTGGACAGAAAATTGTTCGGGTTGATGTTACTACCGATCAAGGTGAAACGTGGCACGTGGCTACGTTTGACCAACAGGATTCAAGTACTGCACCTTTTCATTGGGCTTGGACACTGTGGACGGCTAAAGTTCCCGTTGCGACAGGATCAGAATCTGTACGGTCTTGTGTAAATGCGTTAATTTATTTAAACTTACATACCTACATTTTCAGGTGGAAATTTGGGCCAAGGCTGTTGATTCCAACTACAATACGCAGCCGGAATCCTTCAAGAACATATGGAATCTCAGAGGCGTGTTGAGCAACGCTTATCATCGTGTTAAAGTGCAATTAAATTGGTGACACGCATGCCTTGCAATGATACGCACTTATCTGTGCTGAGTTTAATGAAAGCTTTGTACGCTCTTTATCTAATTTAATTAAACAAGTCCGTCATTACGATAAGTCCTGGCATTTACCATTCGCTATGTGCGCGCGTTGCGTCCATTTTACAGTTGCGCTCCTTCCATATTGTAGCGAAGCAGTATTTTATTTACACTCAAATTGCATTCCGGTCAAGTGCTCGTTTACTTCCATCGACAATAGCGCGCTATTGACGAACGTGGATGAATATAATCGAATGAAATGCGCATTATAAATACATTTGATTATTAGTGTCATTAGCGTAATGAAGACAATTGATGGTTTTTATGTGAAATACGGTGTTGCAAAAGTTTATTCTAATCTTTTCTTGGAAAAGTGAGGTTGCGTTGGAAAATATTAAGTTAAATTTCCATTTACAATTTAGAGTGCTAGCGACGAGCATGTATACAATTTAAAAAGTAAAGTTTATAAACTTTTGAATTCGGATGAACGCCTTGTATAAGAATTTGACTAGGGACTCTTTTTTTCACTTGGAGCCACTGTGGCTCCCTCTGTTCATGTATGACATTCCGCAGTCTGTCATGTCGCAGTGTTTTGCTTTGCTTGATTTCAAATGAGTATGGTGCAATTGGAATAATGGATGTAAAATGGCTAGTGGAATGCTGAGTGGAACGTGTTTGGAACGTAGCATGAGGCAAGCCCAGTGCGCACAATTATGGGTGGATGTATAGGAATAACGCGAAGCCGCAGCGGAGCAATCGACGATTCGTCAGGGTCGATAACGAGACCCAATTCAGGTGCGTTTTTCGCGAGCAAAGTGCATGAATATATTGCAACGTGTGTTTGGTTTTTTGCTTAATCAGGTAGCACGCGCAAGAACCATCCACTGTGCCATGAAGCTATCCGTTGGAAATCGGATGTGCCATTGACCGAGGGTCAATTGCGTAGTAAGCGTGATGAATTTTGGGATACAGCGCCTGCATTCGAGGGGCGCAAAGAGATCTGGGATGCGCTACGTGCGGCTGCTGTAGCCGCCGAAGCAACCGACTATGAATTGGCACAAGCAATCCTTGACGGGGCGAGTGTTTCAGTACCCAACGGCTACCTCACTGAGTGTTATGATGAACTTGGAGCCCGATACTTGGTGCCAATTTATTGCCTCAGCTACCCGCTGAACATTGTGAAAGAGGACAACGGACGCGATTCACCTGCGGATTATTCAGAACCTGTCGACGGTGGCATTGAAACAACATTAAAATTACGTTTGTCACATAATTGTACTGATGTTAAGCTAGCAGTATACACAACTGACACTATTAGCATATGCAAAAAGAAATTGCAGGTAACATTGATAACATTTATACAGTTTCAGTAGTACTTATTTTATTCTTATTTTAGAGTCAAGAAGGAATTGAATCATCCAGACAAAGATGGTTTTATGGTGGCAAACTCTTAGGTGATAAGCTACATGTTGAAGAAGCCAAAATACCTTCTGGTTATGTGGTTCAAGTGATTGTTAATATGGAATTCACAAACATCAATGAAAAGCAGTTATGAAACAACTAAGTGACCAATTGACCAGAGTGACTGAAGACAATGAACAAACACAACAATGTCAAGTTTTAAACAATTGCAATCTATTTAAATATCAAAAACGCTCGTGTTTGCCGCAAATTGTTTTTCAATATTGTTTTATGCACATAAGAAACGCAAAATAATCAAGTGTTACAATCAAAAGCTCAACAAAGCATCAATCTGGCTTATCTGCCGTTTGCAACTAGTCCATAATTACGTAGAAGTTTAAACGCGAAACAAAAGAGACAAGGGCGGATATTATTTATGAGGACGTATAGCATTTATTAGAATTATTATTGATATATATTTAATAAGTTCTTGTATATTATTTAACCATTGACATATTATTTAAAACACTCATGCGTTAGTTATAATATTCTGACTGAATTCTATTATCGATTATTTAAGCGTTAAGTAGTAGGTCGCCCGATCTAGTGATGGTTATTATTATTGTTTTCACATACACTTTAATTCGAATTCTGTTAATCTATAAACACGCGTTTACATTTATTTAGAGTTGTTTAGGTGCATAGTTATCAATATAGTAATAGGTCTCAAAGCAATTCAACGAAATTACCGTATTTCTTTTAATTAAGGAAAATGTACAATTTTTCTGTTTGAATGCATCACGAAACAATTGTTCAATAGCAATTTAATTATTCATATCGCCATGTTGTACTCAGGCTGCTGATCAAAACTCGAAATAATTGTAAATAGGTTGCTATTGTTCACCAGCTTTGGCAACCGTAAAACACATTTTATCATTTCTTTAAGTCAATATGTTCGCGTAAAAAGTTATACAAACAACTCTTCAAGCGCAATATGAATGTTATGTAGATGTGAAATCGTTTAATGAAACTATTGACTAATTGTCGCACGTTATTCGAACAGACAAACACAGTACAGAACTAACTACAACTAACGAGAGGATTATCAAAGCGGAATAATCTATTTTTCTATTGCAATTTGATATCGAATAGATAAACTATTAATAGAAAAAGGAGTTGATAATAGTATCATTACATTGTTGAGTTCTGTATGTATTCTGGTTGTTACTATGACAGACTAGGCAATTTTATTAATAATGCGACCTCGTTGGAATTTCATCGGCAAAAGAACAAAAACGCAAAACATGTTAATGCTCAACATGCGCCTATAGATAATACAAATATACTCATAAAATGCTTATGGCATGAATCAATTAACAATTACAACAATATGCATTGCGTTTGCGTCACTCTTGCACGTGTGAGGTGTTTCCATCACGTGTGCGCTGCGTTAATTAAATGTGTTCGTTAAATATGCGTAAATGAAGTGCAAAACAAAACTCGAACTGCTTTAATTAGTACGTTAATCAATGATATTTGCTCAGTGAATGCGGAATATCAAGCAGCAAAATACTTTTCTCGTAAAAGACAAAATCTCTTTAAATTATATTGAAGTAGCCTATTAGTATCAATGGGAAAATTGCAATTGTGATAATAAGCAATTAGAGAACGAAATACTCAAAATGCCGAAATGATTTGATTACTATTATACATAATATTATAGAATATTTGATGCAAACAATTCCTACGCAATGTTTTACGAATATTAATTCAAGACAACAAAAGTATTGTGATACTTTTAGCTAGACAAACGAGATAAATTTATTCGAATGAGCGAATGAATATGAAATCAAGTCGACTTAGAATATGACAACTTGCAATATTATATCAGACGCGAAAGTTTGTGTGGGGCAAACAACGTACAAAAGTTCTTAGTGTAATCAATATTGTGAAGTACATCAATTGTAAAGATACTTTGTAAGTAAAGAGACTTTTCAAAACAAAACAATCAGGATAATCAGATTATTAACAACGTGTGGGCGAAATTTTATTATCGAACAAAAAATAATTCTGATGTATGCGTACAATTATAAACGATACGAATGCAAATATCTTATTTCTACATGTACAGTCTGAAGTGAAATAATGTGGATTTAATAAAAGAAATGTTTGTTATACCAAACTCTTGTCATATGTTTGATGCACGTTTTGAATCCTCTCAGCTGTAGAAATTCGTAATAACCGCCATTTACGTGTATGTTTTCTTGCATGTTTTGTTTAGGTTATGTTGTTTGCCGTCGCGTTTCATCTGCGTTGAATTGTGCATGCGTATATTATTGAACTTAATCACAAATTTTCACATTGTAGATTGATTTTCAATACAACAAAATGAAGAATATTGATGTACCCAAATGGGATACAAACGAATTAGGTGAAAAAGCGGCACAAGCGTTATCGAAGGTAATTAATTTTTGTTCCTATAAATAGGACTTTAAATCGCAAATATGTCTACAAACCATTTCACTTTTCTATTAGTTTAAACAATTCAATTATCAGGATTTTGCAATACTAATTTCATATGAGGTTGTTTGTGTTGTATACTTTATAACTGCTTGTTTCAGCTTAAGTCTGTTAAATCTCCAGCTAAGCAAACCAGAAAACCAAAGGCCACTCTGCCTAAAAAACTTGCAACAGCTTCAAAGGCCATTAAGAAGAAAAAGGACGTTGTGTCACCTAAAAAACCTAAATCACCAAAACAAAGTCCTAAAAGTAAGACTACTCCAGCTGAAGCCTCACCCAAAACAAAATCAACAAAAGGAGCACAAACTAAGAAAAGTAGTGAAAGTATTGAGAAACTTAAGAAGACGCCACCTAAGGCGAAAACGGCACTGAAAAATGGGACTGTTAAGAAGAATGCCAAAGTAACTGTAAAAGCTAAACCTGCTGCAAAAAAAGCAATAGTTAAAGTTACCAAGAAGCAAACAAAGAAAGCTTCTAATGGTGTTACAACTAAAACATTATCTCCAACCCAAAATAAGTCAACAAAATCATCAACATCTCCAACGAAAAAGTCGCCACAGAAAAGTCCGGTCAAATCTCCAGCAAAATTGTCCCCACAAGTTCGGCAATCTCCTAAAGCACCCGCGAAAACCGCAAAAGTAGTAAAAAAGAAACCCGCACAGAAAAAGGTGAAGAACAAACTTAAGATTAAAGTTGATGGTATTTTGCGAAAAGTCGCTAAACCAAAATCTACAAAAACCCTACAAGATGACGAAAACGATAATGCCACGAATTCAAATAAGGAAAATGAAGCAAAAAGTATATCGAATGCAATAAATAGACCTAAATCAGCAAAACCAAAAGCGCAGTCAAATAAAAGTAAGTCCACATCACCACTGAAGCCTCTAGCCGGATCTGTAACTAAAGTGACTAAGAAACGTGCAAGTATCGCACTGAAGTTGAAGAACGCTTTCCAAAATATTGAAGCGAAAGAATTAAAAACACCATCGCTTCATGCACGAATGAAGGACAAGTTAAACTCTGCGCGTTTCCGCTACATTAACGAAGAGTTGTACACGAAGGATAGCGGAGATGCTGTTAAGCTTTTCCGTGAAGATCCTGATGCATTCACAGCATATCACGAAGGCTATCGCCAACAAGTGAAAAAGTGGCCCATTAATCCCCTAACCAAAATAATTGAAAGCATCAAGAAAATGTACATTGAAAATTAATGATATTATTTCAACTCTTATGCGTCGTTCATTTTTAGGTCCGATCAATTGATCATTGCTGATTTTGGATGTGGTGATGCAGAATTGGCCAAATCAGTTAAACAAAAAGTGTACTCTTTCGATTTGGTGGCGGCGAATCAGGATGTTATTGCTTGCGACATGTCTCACGTGCCTTTAGATAATCAATCAGTAGATATTGTTGTATTTTGTTTAAGTTTGATGGGCACCAACTTACACGATTATCTCATTGAAGCAAACCGTATTTTGAAGACTGGGTAATATTACGGCTTCCATTTATTGTGCATTAATTATTAATAATACTTTTGGTTTAAGGGGAATTTTGAAAATCGCAGAAGTCGAAAGCCGTTTCGAGCAAGTGGACACATTCATAGCGGGTGCAAAGCGATTCGGCTTTGACAATATTTTTAAAGATTTGAGTAACAAACTGTTTTATTTTATGGACTTTAAGAAAGCGCGTATTATCAGGGGTAAGAAAACTTTACCCACGATGAGTTTAAAGCCGTGCATTTATAAGCGACGTTAAGGCGGGATGTGTAGCTAGTTTTGTAAGAAGTTTTCTGATTTCTCGTTAAAATTAAATTTGTTAATCCTCATTGGCCCAATGAGCTTTGTGGCATATATATTAATTGCGATGTACAATAATACAATAATAAGTTAGTGTAATATTATTTTGTTCATTTTAATGCAAGACATTAATTCAGCGGTGCAACAGCCGGAAATCCTACAATGAAAATCGATTCCATGAAAGCCAAACGCGTATCGTATTATCCCACTCGTCGCTATTTGTATACTGCTCGCGTAATGTTTTGCAATTGGCATTCGGCCAGTAGAAAAACAAGCTTAGCGCAAAATCTCCACAATGCGAGTATGGCGATTACATATTAATTGCGCATTGTAAATAATTAAGCTGAAAATTGCTTTAACTGCAGCGTTCGCTCAGGCGATCGGCGGCAACCAGCAATACGCGAGGGCGTTATTTGTTTGTTTTGCATGCAATTCCCATATTTGTCCTTTTTCTTTGCCGCCAAAGGGCAAATTGTAACCTAGAAACTGGTGGCAAGTGATGCATTGTTGTCAACCATGTCAGGTGTTATTATTGATGGGCCCTTAATTTCGCTAAGCTCACCGTGCTTAGCATTGGCAATTGCGCCGAGAAGCGCCGAACGACTGTGGTAATATAATAATATATGCTGACGCAATGCGCGCGAGTCGGCGGCGTTAAAAATGAAAAAGGAAGTTGTTGCTCAGCGGTGCTACGCGTGTGCGCGGCCCGCACAATTAAAAGTACGTGTGATGTGGTTGTACGTTTGCTAGGTAGGAGCCGGTCGTGGCCAAACAGCGATTTTAAATACCATTATTCCACATGAACGCAGGTGTACCTCCATACGTACGTGTGTCGAGTCATTTAAATTAGATTCCAAGCAGCCAGCGCGGCGTGGTGTTTGCATGTATGAGCTACGGCGCGGCGGCTGCACGTACGTGCGTGGGGGCAACGTGTGCACGCCGCGACACAGTCAAGTATTAATCATTTTGCTACGTGCGGCTATAAATATTATCTCTCCTGTATCCTCATGCGTGTGATCCACATACAAACAAATGACAAACAAAATAGCTTAACGAATTGTTACATCCAACAACCGCTGCCGTCACATCACGCGTAAGGGAGTCGCACACTCGCATTTGATCTTTATTAGCTTGCACAACAAATAACATGATCAAGGCAATTCAGATGTCGCCAAAATATGTAGCAGGAAGCGCAATATTTTGGGGCGGGATGCGATGTTCAAACGAAATTGATTGTATTTGCCAGTTAAAAAACTATCGTGTATTTTCATCTCGCAATATAATAATATATTTCATATATAATATAATTTATATTTCATATTTATATAGGGTGTATATTTAATTAAAAATGTATCTACCTACTATCGATATATCCGCGTTCTTTCATCGTTAATATAATTATATACTGAATAACAATCACATGTTCAAAATTGCAAATCGGACAATTTTCATATATTTATTTGTTGTGTGTTCTCTTGTTTGTCTTTCTACTTCAATGCAGTGTAGGCAATAAATTTGATTTTGATTCTTGATATGCATGAGATTTTCCTCTTAACATCTTAAAATATTATTCTCTCTTTCTGTCTCGTTATGTATATAAATTTATATATATATATATGCCTATGTAAAATATATAAAATTAATATGGCATTCATTAGTACACTATGTATATGTTTAAAAATTCGGAAGACGCATCGTTTACATTTTGATATCCATTTCTTACTCACACACATTAAGCTCAACATAAAATGTACATCTCATTGAACTATCATTCTCTCTTTCTTTCTTTCTGATAATTACTATATGTACAAATAATAGATAATCGTTTAAAACATACTCTTATTGCATTCACACGGCGAGTTTTCGCTCGCTCACTGCGAAAAATAGTTACTTCTGTTTCTAACATGTATAAATTGTTTCGTATCTTTTTTGGCACATTCGATATTTGTTACTTCATCAACGTATTCTCACGATAAATTCTACGAACTAGCGTATGTATATGTATAATGTGTATATAATACAAGGCACTCGTGCAGTTAACGACTCGTTCCCGGTCGTCTATCATCAACTATGACAACAAAGCGAATCAATCACTGGAATTGTGTGTATGCATGATGATGATGAAGCGTATGTGTTACGTGACGGCATGCAACTGCCGCTCGTTGCGTTCCCTGAGTTCGTCCTCTTGTTTGAGCCACTTTTGAACTTGGCGCCGGTGGATGTTGAATTTAAACGCGACTGCGCGCTGATTGCCCTTGCAGTTCTCATCCTGATAGTAGCTATCAATGGCACGCAGCTTAAAGTCCAAGCTGTACGAATGCCGTTGTTGCTGCTGCTGATGCTGCGGATGTTGGGAGAGCAGTGGATGGTGCTGGCAGAGTTGTGAGGAGCGTAAGTAGGTCGCAGGTTGTAGGACGCCCGATTCGTCGTACACGTAGCCCACGTCGATGCTCTCGAACATATGGTGATATGTGAAGAACGACGACGACGACGCGCTGGACAAGTCATACGCGAAGGCGGCGGCGCTTGGACCATATTTGTAACTGCCGTTGTTAATATTGTTATTGTTATTATTCAGAATGGTCGTTTGCGGATGATAAATCGCTGGTGGTTTCTGTTCATCGAGCAAATAGGGTTTGAAGAGCGGCTTCGTGGGCGCTGCCGCCGCTGCTGGCGTCGGTGTTCGGATTGGCGGCGTGCCGGGCGGCGATGACTTGATTGGCGTCATGTTGGCTCCGGTGCTTAAATCCCAAATCTCAGCAACATCGTCATGCGTTGGCGATGCTGGTGGCTCACGCTTGATTGCTTGCTGGCTGCAAGCATGTGTGTGAAGCAGCATCGTCGGTGAACGGTGCGGTGAGCGGGAACGAGACCGAGAACGGCGCGCTGCCAGACTTTGTGACGGCGAGGCGAGCGTGCGTGCTGGTTGCGACGGCACAGGTGCGCTGGAGGCGCCCGAGGGTCTCTTCACGGATAGATCCATTGGCATGAGTGGGACGACGACAGTCGGCGACACGATGTCTGCGGCAGGCGTTGAGGGGCAACGGGTGTGCATGCTGCAGTCCAAAGGTGTTCCGCGCTCGCCGGCCGCTGGACTCAATACGGGCGATAGCCGACTGTTTGCTAGCGTTGGATGCTGCTGCTGCTGTTGCTGTTGCAGCGTACTGAGCGCGTCGTCTCGCTGTCTGTGCCGCTCCAAGGCCATCAAATCGCCCGCTGCGCTCCTTCTCGGCTGCTCATGATTATTATTATGGCACGCACCCGTATCACTCGCGCTCACCGGAGACTCGATGCGCATTCCCTTGCTATCGCAACTGCTGATGCTCACGTTATTGTTGTTGGCGCTTGTATTGTTATTATTGTTGTTGTTGATATTCAGCGGCTTCGGTCCTCCAACAATACTGCTGCGTAAATTCGTCTCCGCCTGCAACCACTTTTGTATCTGGCGCCTATGAATCCCATATTTGCGCGCCGTCGCGCGCTGATTGCCCTTGCAATCGGCGTCATTGCGATAGGAATCCAGCACCTGCAGCTTGAAGTGTGGCGGAAATATCCTTCGCGAGCCGATGCCTGTTTTTGTCGGCATCGCGTCGCTTTTTTGTACGCCGCGCACCGATGTCGGGCCGCGCTTCATCACCGTCGAATTCAATCCGTGCGCCATCACCATCGAGGTGCTGCTGCTGCTACTGCTGCTGATGATGCACCACAATAGGATTACAACTCGCGCGCACAATTCACCCACCTATGAAATGCGTTGTCTTCAATCAACGAAACTAAAACAAAACGCGACGTTCGTTCACGCGCCACACGCAAATACCCCAGTCTCGCCGTGTGTGATGTTTTGCGAGCACTCTATGTAGCAACCATTTTCGTCACGATTCAGAGAAGGCCCCCACTTTGCCGCTGACTAAACTGTATTCTCGCACGTCTTGACATCAAAAGGGACCTGAAGTGGATTGTGTAACACCAGCTCGGACGTACGTTACGTGGTTCTATCTTCTGCTAACGCATGCATGCACATATGGGCAGTGTGTCGCGGTCCACTGCGGGCATGGGAGGCGCCGACATCCGTTTATGAAACAAGTTTGCGCGCAACGTTGCGCGATTTCGAATTGGTAATTAGCGCCTTTAAACTCGCAATTTCGACGGTCATTCTGCATTCGCAAGTATCACACATTCATACTGCATCTACAAGAAGCAAAATATTAGGCTAGCTTGAGTTGAAAGCGGTAGAAACTTGCCGTTTATAGAATGGAATGCGGCGCTCTGACAACATGGCGTCCGGTCACGCCAGACAGGCTGTCGCCAGGCCAGCGAGGCCAGACAAAGCGTCGCTCCCTTTGCTTTTCATTCAACAAAACAGATGGCAATGAATGCTTTGGGAGTATGCATGCGTGCAGCTAGAACTTGCTTTATGCCAACAAAACATGGTACTTGTTTTTTACCGCGCTCGCTACGCACGGGCACGTTTCATTTTACTTCGTCTTTAGCGCATTGCACTCCAACTAATCGCTTCCAATACGAGAAGCCGCTTGTCTAAAACATAAAAATTTAATTTTAGTCTCCTAGTAATCAATGCTTCAGCATTACTTAACATGCGCTTCCATGCGAAGAAGCAGGCATTCCACGGATAATAAATACTTCTCGATGTCGGCAAATCCAAAAGCCAAAGGCGACAATTCGGAATCACGTTCTGCATTCCTCTTGAACCCCTGTGCGCGTGCATAATGCGTGATAATGCTTCTCAAATAATCCGAGAAGGCAAACACGTGTGTCCTCATCGAAAACTACCTGCCACGATAAAAGGACGGCGACTTCTCTTCACACATTTTTTCCTCTCTCTTGTAAGGTGCAAGCGTTTAAATCACCAGCCGCACCTGATTCTTCCGATTCGCAAAAGAAACTTGCGCGGTTTATACCTGTTATATAAATGGCACACCGATGCCAAATTTGATACACATCTATCACCTTTGCACGTTTTAAAAATGCGTTTAATTGTTACGCGGGTTGAAGGTTAAATATTTCTTTCCACTCATGCGCAAATCAAATTAATATTAATATTTGAAATTATAATCTGGAAAAGGTAAAAACAATGCAAAGTAATTGTTTGATTACAGGTTTTATTTTTTTAACATTAGTATGCTTAATTTCCAATTAGATTCGATGTGTCTTAAATTAGCTTGTAAAATACGCCATTGACAGAGTATAAATTGAAACAAATATAATTAATTTAATGGCGTGAGTGCATATGTACATTCATAGAAAGCGATATTTTGTTCCTCGTATCGTGACTCTCGAAGATTCACAATTCATCTAAATTTGCACGGTTTAATCGGGATGCAATAGCAGCCACTTTTTGACTAAGTCGCTTACAGCCTGTTTTGGCAAATTTGTTCTCCGGTGCTGGACCCCATTCGATAAAGTTGATCACCTCTCTGGAACGAAAACATGCGATTCCAATTTGATTCTTGCCATACGAATTAACCACTTACTCAATAGTCTCCTCTTTCAGGTATGGTTGGTCCCTGAGTTTGAATTCCAATCTGATACATAGTTCCACGTGGTGGCGCTCCAAGGGCAAGAACGGTACATAATGATCGATTAGATTATTTTTTATTGTCTCGGAACGAAAGAAGCCGCCTAAAACGGATTGCGCGGACTTAAGGAAATGCCATACTTCGCCGAGGACAGGTAGGTCGAATAGCATCGCAAAGAGCTCACCTTCTTCATTGAACGCGCCCTGCGAGATTATTTTCTCAAAATCGCTAAGTACGATGTCGTTTCGAGCTCTGCCTTCGCGCCACAATTGCATGAATTGTCGCTGAATTGATTGCGCCCCCGTATTTGATAGAAATATGAATATGCTTCTGCGATAGTCTACATGCTCCACGTTTTCATGATAATCAATAACTGATTTGATGCCATCTAATACTCCAGGAGGCATTGTGTGCACATCGTCAAATATGAATAGTTGATAGGGACATGCAGAAACGTTCCCCTTCACCATGCTGTAGAGATCTTGCTAGTTAGATATAAATGGGTGTTAGTCTATTTTTTTTTTGCGCAAATTTTATTACTTACTTTGTAAGTTTGCACTTCTGAAAATTCAGGAAAATGAATACCTGCATTAAATAAATGAACATAACTGCTTTGCATGCCATTTTTGTATAAACTCTCAGCTATTATTTGACTAATATAATTCTTGCCACTGCCTGTCATGCCATGGAAACTCATTGTGAGTGGTTTTCTTGCATGATCACTTTTCCAATGACCAGCTATGGCATTCACAACCAAATCTATGGCAATATGCTGTCCAAATACATTTGAATCCAATGCTGTTTTTAGTTCTAAAATAAGTTAGCATTATTAGTAACTGACATCTTACTTAATATTCAAAACAATACTATTTATATCTCCTGGTATAAAGCGGTCATTGCAGCACTCTGTTCGGAAGTAACAAACAGTATTTGAAATTGCATCAAATACTCCAGCGCCACACAAATTAAAACAATTAAGGCTACATATAATTAGTATAACAAAGTTGGAAATTGTATTGCTCATAATAAACTTAATAATTGGAAAATGATGGAATAGGATCACAAATTAACAATATATGAGGTTAGGTATTAAAAAGGTAACTTAAAATTGTGTAGCTGGAGTTCCTTCACTACAAAATACCACATTATTGACACAAACGTGATGAAGAATTTAACACAATTTTAGAAAGAGATTAAATGCATTTTATAAAGTGTAACAATAATTTTCTGAGCAAAGATAAATTTCTAAATTGAGAACTACTATACCGGTAAACGTTCCTTTTTCTTCAGACAGGTGTCG
Organism: Anaulacaspis nigra; assembly: GCA_030264675.1. Lineage (NCBI taxonomy): Eukaryota > Metazoa > Arthropoda > Insecta > Coleoptera > Staphylinidae > Anaulacaspis > Anaulacaspis nigra. Next base: position 14,473 of record JARJDV010000134.1, on the reverse strand, counting down.
CGCAAAGTTTTCTTCCCTCAAAGTTAACTTTTCAGCATATCTCCTAATGAGATCTTATTTGAGAAACTAGTTCGCCGGATTTACTTTGAAATCGTAAACTAGCTTTAAATTATTGTGCTTATATCGTTAAACTACAACTTGCAATTTAATAAATATAAAAATTACGTAATATTTAACATTGTTTATGAAAATATTTGACCTTTACAGTATGATCTCATTGATTGTTTAATGATAGGCGCCACTAAAACCATTGGAATTCGTAAAAATTTAAGCGGATTGGTTGGCATTACAATGCTCTCCTTACTGCAACTGGATATACGCTTGCGCCAACGATGCGTAGCGACGTCCGCATAAACGCGAAGCCAGAGTGAGCCAGAGCAGACGAGTGAGATTGTCAATGAGACGACCGAGATCATCGAAGTCAGTCGCACCGGTCGGCCATCGCTGTTTCGTTGTGCAGTGCTTGTTTGTGTATTAATTATTCGATAGCGAAGAGGATATAATAACTGAATACTATATAGGGTGAGTGTAAACGATTTTGTTTAATATTTAAATTTATTCACAAACTATTGAAATTTGTCGTGGTTGTAAAATTTTGCTCTCGCCACACCCAAGTGACTATAGCGGCATTCTGGCCGGAGTACTGCGGTCTATAAGTACGCACTGATTAACCACTTTGTCGTTTTGTTTATTTAGCGATATTATGATTAGTTGATCGTTTCGGGTGAATTTTTCTACTGTATATATGCATCGTTTGGCGTCTGGTTACTGACCTATTAGTAACGCGACATGAATATCGATTGCGTTGACCTAACTGTATGATGCAAATATATGTATGTACATGCGGCGGAAATTGTGTGGCATTTGTCTGCAATTCGAAGCACTGCGGACGTGCGAGGGAGTGCGGGTAGAGCTTCGTTCCAAACCGTGCTGGAGAAGTTAATTCATTGCCCTTGTTTCTCGGCTTCGTATTATGTCATCGCTATTTGTATACCGTTCACGGGCGTATTACCAGAGTGTAACAGTAGTTTAGTACATTCTTATTCGACAAACACGTTTCTAAATATCGTTAAATAGTCGTGATAGGTTCAATTAAAGCGTGCTGTTTATCAGTAATAACTCAGTGTCAATTGGATTAAATTATTAATGATTCATTGCTTGTAATTGAATTTGTTTGTTTTTTACCTCCTGTTAGTGTGATTGTACGGCGCATACAGGATGGATCAGATTCCTCCTCCGAAAGAGGTTAAAATCCTCGAAACAGCTGAGGATATTCAGGAGCGTCGTCAGCAAGTGTTAACGCGTTATGACAATTTCAAGCAGGACGCGAGAGCTAAACGTGAGAAGCTCGAAGACGCTAGGCGTTATCAGTATTTCAAGCGCGATGCTGACGAATTGGAATCGTGGATTATGGAGAAGCTCCAGGCGGCATCAGATGAGAGCTATAAAGATCCTACCAATCTTCAGGTATTTGATATCAAAATGTTGCTATAGTATTTTATACTAACATTGTTATGTTAATGGCTTCAGGCGAAAATCCAAAAGCACCAGGCATTTGAAGCTGAGGTATCCGCACACAGCAACGCAATTGTTGTGTTGGATAACACCGGCCGCGAAATGATCAATCAAAGCCACTTTGAGTCCGAGATGATTCGAAAGCGTTTAGAGGACTTGCATCGCCTGTGGGAGTTGTTACTCTCAAAATTGGCGGAGAAAGGGATGAAATTGCAACAAGCGTTGGTGCTTGTACAGTACTTGCGTCAATGCGATGAGGTTATGTTTTGGATCAAAGATAAATGTACTTTTCTCCAGACCGAAGAATTCGGTCACGATTTGGAACATGTGGAGGTGTTGCAGCGTAAATTTGACGAATTCCAGAAGGATATGCAGTCGCAAGAATACCGTGTTACTGAAGTGAATGAATTGGCAGAGAAGTTGCTACATGATGGTCATCCAGATAGAGATACCATCATTAGTCGTAAAGATGAATTGAACGAGGCTTGGCAGAAGCTGAAACAGATGGCTTTAATGAGGCAGGATAAATTATTTGGGGCACATGAAATTCAACGCTTCAATCGTGACGCAGACGAAACGGTTGCTTGGATTGCCGAGAAAGATGTTGTATTATCATCAGATGATAATGGCAGAGATTTGGCCAGCGTTCAGACACTCCAGCGTAAGCATGAGGGCGTTGAACGTGATTTGGCAGCTTTAGAAGATAAGGTATCTACTCTTGGCAAAGAGGCTGACAGGCTTTGCGGTATTCATGCCGACCACGCGGATCAAATTCAGGCGAAGCGTGCAGAGATTGAAGCTTATTGGCAGAGCTTAACTGCCAAGGCAAAAGAACGCCGGGAAAAATTGGACGAATCGTATTTCTTGCATCGATTCTTGGCTGATTTCCGCGATTTGGTTTCATGGATCAATGACATGAAAGCTGTCATTTCCGCGGATGAATTAGCAAAGGATGTTTCGGGCGCTGAGGCGTTGCTAGAACGTCATCAAGAACATAGAGGTGAAATTGATGCCCGTGAAGATAGTTTCGCAACTACTATTGATGCAGGGCAGCAGTTGCTTGAACGTGGACACTATGCCACCGATGAGGTGAAAGAGAAACTATCAGCATTAGTTGCTGATAAAAGTTCTTTGATTGCATTATGGGAGGAGAGACGCATTTTATACGAGCAATGTATGGATTTGCAATTGTTCTATCGTGACACTGAATTGGCTGATACGTGGATGGCGAAGCAGGAAGCCTTCTTGGCCAACGAAGATCTTGGCGATTCATTAGATTCGGTTGAGGCATTGATTAAGAAGCACGAAGACTTTGAGAAGAGTCTTGCCGCTCAGGAAGAAAAGATAAAAGCACTGGATGAGTTTGCAACTAAACTCATTGATGGTCAGCATTACGCGGCTGATGATATTGCGCAGAGACGTTCAATGCTATTGGAGCGCCGCTCAGAATTGAAAGAGAAGTCGGCCAAGCGTAAAGCTTTGTTGGAAGATGCATCCAAATTGCAGCATTTCGAGCGGGACTGCGATGAGACTAAAGGTTGGATCAATGAGAAATTGAAGTTTGCCACCGATGAGAGTTATTTGGATCCAACTAACTTGGGTGGTAAGGTGCAGAAGCATCAGAATTTTGAGCAAGAACTTAATGCGAATAAAACGCGCATGGAGGAAATCACATCCACCGGTCAGAAATTGATAGAGGTGAAGCACTATGCGGCGCCAAGAATTGAATCACGAATGGACGAGATCGTGAAACTATGGGAAAATCTTGTTCAGGCCACCGACAAAAAAGGCTCCAAGTTACAGGAGGCCAGCCAACAACAGCAATATAACAGAACGATTGAAGATATCGAGTTGTGGTTGTCGGAAATTGAAGGTCAACTCATGTCTGAAGACTACGGTAAGGATTTAACTTCTGTTCAGAACTTGCAGAAGAAGCACGCGTTGTTGGAGGCCGATGTGGGATCACATCAAGATCGAATTGAATCTATCAAGGCAGCTGCTAATCAGTTCGTTGAAAGAGGTCATTTTGATGCTGATAACATTGCACAAAAGCAAAAGAATTTGGATGATCGTTACAGAGCCTTGCAAACTCCAATGGCTGTACGAAAACAACGTTTGTTGGATTCCTTGCAAGTGCAGCAGCTATTCAGAGACATTGAAGATGAAGAAGCGTGGATCCGTGAAAAGGAACCAATTGCTGCCAGTACCAATCGAGGTCGCGACTTGATTGGCGTACAGAACTTAATCAAAAAGCACCAGGCTGTGTTGGCCGAGATTCATAATCATGATGGCCGAATTTCTGCGGTTATTGAAGCCGGCAAGCAAATGATGGAAGATGAACACTTTGCTAGCGACGAGATCAGAAATCGTGTTAACGCTCTATATGATCATTGGAATCAGTTGAAGGAAAAAGCCAGCCAACGAAAGCAAGATTTGGAAGATTCGCTCCAAGCGCATCAGTATTATGCTGACGCGAATGAGGCTGAGTCGTGGATGAAAGAGAAGGAACCAATTGTAAGCAGCCCCGACTATGGCAAAGATGAAGATTCATCCGAAGCACTTCTCAAGAAACAAGAAGCTTTAATGAGTGACCTCGTTGCTTTTGGCAACACTATTGATGCTCTAAAAGAGCAAGCAGCTAGCTGTCGTCAGCAAGAACCACCGGTTGTTGATGTTACCGGTAAGGAAGCCGTTATTGCTTTGTATGATTATGCAGAGAAATCACCGCGTGAAGTTTCGATGAAAAAAGGCGATCTTCTTACGCTATTGAATTCTAACAATAAGGATTGGTGGAAAGTTGAAGTGAACGATAGACAGGGATTCGTGCCAGCTGCATATGTCAAGAAGATGGAGGCAGGCTTAACAGCCTCCCAGCAAAATTTGGTTGATAACAACTCCATTGGCGCTCGCCAGGCGCAAATTAATTCCCAATATGAACGCTTGATTAATTCGGCTCGAGAACGTCAGAATAAACTCAACGAAACTGTGAAGGCATATGTTTTGGTACGTGAAGCTGCTGAATTGGCAAACTGGATTAAGGACAAGGAGATGCATGCCCAGATTCAAGATGTTGGCGAAGATTTAGAGCAAGTCGAAGTGCTACAGAAGAAGTTTGACGATTTCCAAACTGATTTGAAGGCGAACGAAGTTCGTCTTGCCGAGATGAACGACATAGCAATGCAATTGGTAACTTTGGGACAAACCGAAGCCGCACTCAAGATTCAAACCCAAATGGAAGATCTGAATACCAAATGGAATTCATTGCAACAACTTACGTCCGAACGTGCGACGCAACTTGGCAGCGCCCATGAGGTGCAACGTTTCCATCGTGATGTGGACGAAACCAAGGATTGGATTCAGGAGAAGGATGAAGCGTTGAACAATGATGATTTGGGCAAGGATTTACGAAGCGTTCAGGCATTGCAACGGAAACATGAAGGCCTGGAAAGGGATTTGGCCGCCCTGGGCGATAAGGTTGGATCAATTAAGCAGTTATACGTTTAGTTTCTTTCATGTGATGCGTGTTTACAGATCAGACAATTGGATGACACTGCCACACGATTGGTGCAGACGCATCCAGAATCAGCTGATACGACCTGCAACAAGCAGAGGGAAATCAACGAAGAATGGACTCAACTTACAGCCAAGGCTACCAGCCGCAAAGAGAAGTTGTTGGATTCGTATGATTTGCAGCGCTTCCTCAACGATCATCGCGACTTACTTGCATGGATCAATTCTATGTTAGGATTAGTCAGCTCTGAGGAATTAGCCAACGATGTTACGGGCGCCGAAGCACTTATTGAACGCCACCAGGTAAATATTATTATGCGAATGCACTGTGAAACATAATGATTCTTGACGATTTAAATTGTTTTTATGAATGAATTTTCATATAGACAGAAATACACAATTTTTATGATTTGTTCTTTTTCCAATTAATTTTCTAGAGCTACAGATCGGAAATAGATGCACGTTATGGAAATTCGCCGCAGGTAGTTTGTGTGTCGTATTGTAATTTATTTTAATCAGTGCCAATTTATCTCAATCAGCAATGAATCCATTAAGAAGTATGCAAGACTTTAACTAATCGTGCAAGTTGTATATTATTTAAATGGTGTGAACGCTGAAGTAATTTAAAGAACGACTGAATAAGATAGAGCTTGCATGTTTAGTTGTGCTTACAACTAAAAGTACTAAATGAGCCATCATCGGTGTTACTCATTGGCGATACCCTCTTTTCAATATTTCTGGGATACATGAAAGATCATGACCATTTGATGTGATTAATAATAATATCAGTATTGCACCCGAACGATGAGGACGTTGAGCACCGTAATAATATTACAGTTATAAGTTTCTAGCCTACCACAGTCATAAAACATTGACCATTTGATTATTTTATTTAATTTCAGTCGATGTGATAATATTTTTACATATTTTTGACGTGATGGTTAATGATATTGCTTTAATTAATTTTCTTTATTTCTTTTCTCTTTGGGTTTTAGCTTATGTCATCCAAGTCCAGCGAAGTGTTTGTCCGAATTGCGTTTTGCTCACAATTATGTTTATTTTTCTAGGAACATCGCACCGAAATTGATGCACGCGCTGGCACTTTCCAAGCGTTGGAAATGTTCGGTCAGCAGCTTCTCAATTCCAATCACTATGCAAGTCCTGAGATTCAGGAGAAACTTGAACAACTCAATAGAGCGCGCGAAGAACTAGAAAGGTAATGCCAATTTCTTGGGTCCGAACATTTTGTGTTAAGTATAATTTTGTAGAGCTTGGTTGGAGAGGCGCGTACAATTAGATCAAAATCTCGATCTTAATTTATATTATCGCGATTGCGAACAAGCCGAAAATTGGATGTCTGATCGCGAGGCTTTCCTTGCGTCTGAAGAAGTCGATTCTAAAGGCGATAATGTTGAAGCTCTCATCAAGAAGCACGAAGATTTCGACAAAGCAATTAATGCACATGAAGAAAAAATTGCCGCTTTGCAAACTCTTGCTGACCAGTTGATTACCAACGAACATTATGCTTCTCAACAAATTGATGACAAGCGTAACCAAGTGCTTGATCGCTGGCGCCACCTTAAAGATGCTCTTATCGATAAACGCTCCAAGTTGGGAGAGAGCCAAACATTGCAGCAGTTCTCCCGCGATGCTGACGAGATCGAAAATTGGATTGCTGAGAAGCTGCAGTTAGCTACTGAAGAGTCTTATAAGGATCCGGCAAATATTCAATCGAAACATCAGAAGCATCAAGCATTTGAGGCCGAAATAGCAGCTAATGCAGATCGTGTTCAGTCGGTCTTGTCAAATGGTGATACTTTGATCAAGAAGAGGCAGTGTGCTGGTTCTGAGGATGCGGTGGAGAGACGCATTAAGTCGATCACTGAGCAGTGGGAATTTTTGACACAAAAGAGTCAGGAGAAATCTTTGAAGTTGAAGGAGGCAAATAAGCAACGAACATATATTGCAGCTGTGAAAGATTTGGACTTTTGGTTAGGAGAAGTAGAGAGTTTGTTGACCAGCGAAGATTCCGGTAAAGATCTAACTTCGGTGCAGAATTTGATCAAGAAGCATCAACTTGTTGAGGCGGATATTCAAGCGCATGAAGATCGTATTAATGATATGAACGATCAAGCTGATTCACTAATTGAGAGTGGACAGTTTGATACAGCTAATATTCAAGAAAAACGCCAAAGCATCAATGAGCGTTATGAACGAATTAAGAACTTGGCAGCACATCGCCAGGCTCGATTGAATGAAGCGAACACTCTGCATCAATTCTTCCGAGATATTGCTGATGAGGAATCCTGGATTAAGTTCGTAAAAGAATTAAAGTGATTGCTCAATTACTTATGTTTGCTTTTAGGGAAAAGAAATTGCTGGTTGGATCCGACGATTATGGCCGTGATTTAACTGGTGTGCAGAATTTGAAGAAGAAGCATAAACGATTTGAAGCTGAGTTAGGTTCGCACGAACCGGCAATTCAAGCGGTTCAAGAAGCTGGTGAAAAGTTGATGGATGTTTCGAATCTTGGTGTTCCCGAAATTGAACAGCGTCTGAAGGCCTTGAATCAAGCATGGGCAGAGTTGAAACAATTGGCTGCAACTAGAGGCCAAAAATTGGACGAGTCGTTGACATATCAACAATTCCTTGCCACGGTTGAGGAGGAAGAAGCGTGGATAAGTGAGAAACAACAATTGCTGTCTGTTGAGGACTATGGCGATACTATGGCCGCTGTGCAAGGCTTATTAAAGAAACATGATGCATTTGAGACCGATTTCCAGGCTCACAGAGATCGCTGTAATGATATTGGGGAAGATGGAACGAAACTGGTTGCAGACGGCAATCATCATGCAGACAGTATCAAACAACGCTGTCAGCAATTACAGAACAAATTGGACAATTTAGCGTCTTTGGCAGCTAAGCGTAAGGCTAAGCTTGTAGATAATTCGGCGTATTTGCAATTCATGTGGAAGGCCGATGTTGTTGAAAGCTGGATTGCGGATAAGGAGACGCATATAAAGAGCGAAGATTTTGGTCGTGATTTATCATCCGTGCAAACATTATTGACAAAACAGGAGACATTCGATGCAGGTTGGTGGTTTAAATACGAATACAGATGGATAAAAATAGATTAAATGGGTTGATTTAGGTCTCTCTGCGTTTGAGCATGAAGGTATTCAAAACATCACAACTCTCCGCGATCAGTTAATTGCAGCGAATCACGATCAAAGCGCAAACATTAATGAACGTCATGCTGATGTTATTAAGCGTTGGCAGAAACTTCTAGCCGATTCCGATGCACGCAAACAACGTCTATTGCACATGCAGGAGCAGTTCAGACAAATTGAAGATTTGTTCTTGACATTTGCAAAGAGGGCTTCAGCCTTCAATTCGTGGTTTGAGAATGCAGAGGAAGATCTTACCGATCCAGTTCGTTGTAATTCGATCGAGGAAATCCGGGCATTGCGTGAAGCACATGCTCAGTTCCAAGTAAGTAATGTCACTAAATAGTATTGCGCTTTGCTTATTTTTATTGGTTCCAGGCATCACTGTCCAGTGCTGAGGCTGACTTTAAAGCCCTTGCTGCATTAGATCAGCAAATAAAGAGTTTCAATGTGGGCCCCAACCCATACACCTGGTTTAATATGGAAGCCCTTGAAGAAACGTGGCGCAATTTGCAGAAAATCATTGCTGAACGTGATGTGGAGCTCAGTAAGGAAGCTCAACGTCAAGAGGAAAATGATAAATTACGAAAGGAATTTGCGAAACACGCGAATGATTTCCATCAATGGCTCACTGAAACACGGTAAGTTCTTGGACGTGTCAAATATATTTACCTTGATTATTGTGATTATTACTTTATAATCATTTTCCACTATAAATATTTTCAGTTACCGTATTCTAGGCTGGGATGGGTAAATACCTCATATACAACTAACATTTATAATCAAATTTGTTGTTGCATTTATTAACATCTAATTGCAACTGAAGTGATTTGTTAAACTTGTTTTATTGTGTGCTACGTTAACATGATATTCATTGATGCTCGTGCGATGCTTTATGAATTTTTCGATTTGCAGTACATCAATGATGGAGGGCTCTGGATCATTAGAGCAACAACTTGAAGCCACCAAGCGCAAGGCTGCAGAAGTGCGTGCCCGCCGTTCAGATTTGAAGAAAATTGAAGATTTAGGTGCGATTCTTGAAGAGCATCTAATTTTGGATAATCGTTATACAGAGCACTCCACCGTTGGCTTAGCACAGCAATGGGATCAGTTGGACCAACTTGGTATGCGAATGCAGCACAATTTGGAGCAACAAATTCAAGCACGCAATCAGTCTGGTGTTTCTGAGGATGCATTGAAAGAGTTCTCCATGATGTTTAAACATTTCGATAAAGAAAAATCCGGCAAATTAAACCATAACGAGTTTAAATCATGCCTGCGTGCCTTGGGTTATGATCTGCCAATGGTCGAAGAAGGCCAACCAGATCCGGAATTTGATGCTATATTAGATGTAGTTGACCCGAATCGCGATGGCTATGTATCTTTACAAGAATACATGGCATTTATGATCAGCAAAGAAACCGAAAATGTACAGAGTTCTGAAGAAATTGAGAAAGCCTTCAGGGCGATTACTGCTGGTGATCGACCATATGTCACCAAAGAGGAACTTTATGCGGTGCGTTTTTTATTTATTATTTTAAATAGAATAAACGAAATTAATTATGTTTTAAATTGTAGAATCTTAATAAGGATATGGCGGATTACTGCGTGGCAAGGATGAAGCCCTATGTCGAACCCAAAACGGATAGGCAAATAGCAGGTGCTCTGGATTATCTAGACTTCACGCGAACACTGTTCCAAAATTAAGACGCGAAAAAGTTAACGTTTCAATACTGCCTTAGGTAATTAATACCGATGGAGTATCAAAACTATATATATATTAAATGCTACTTGGTAGAACTGATAATTCAAAGAGGTATATTTATTACCCTGGTTTTGGGCTTCAAGGAAATATAAGTTTAAAACTAAGCACTGCACTCATAAAGATTATATTCAGTTGACACTGCCCAGCTATAAAATGTCTTTATATTATTTATCACATTAATTATTGTAACAGTTGTGACGCAATTCTAGCTTTCCTTATATAATCAAATGCAATAAATACGAGTGTGAAAATATATCATTATTGTATTGATATTTATCCAAGGCCTTATTATGCCACAGTTGTCGGCTTTGTCCTCTATTTAATACGGTTTCAAATCTTGATTAGGATGGTTACAATTTGACGATGTTCAAAAAAATGTTCTTATGGAACCCGACTTCAGTATGAACAAACGTTTTTATTGATACTAGTTTTTGATTTTTTTTTGTAATTAGAATTCACTTGTTTGATTAATATATGTATATATATTATCAATTCCTTCTACGACGTAGTGTAGGGGGGTGGCTGATTGTAAATTATTTTATTAGAACCCGCTGGTAATCAAATAGGAATCTTGCTAGAATTCAATTGGAATTCACTTGGTGCCCAATTTGAATCTCACTACAATTTAATTTGAATTATGATAGAAATCCCTTGGTATCTCATTGGAATCCATTAAAAACCTAAAAAAAATTAATTCTTTAATTAGTCACTATCTTTACTATAAAAACAAACAAAAAATAGGTGACACTTATGGATGACAAATGGATTGTTGATACAAAACTGTTACTTGTATTTGTTACATATTAAAAAGAACACCTAAAATAATTTTGTATAAATGGTATAAACGCTTATGGGAAATTCAAGTGGTAGACGTTCGACGTTTGGATTAACCCCACAAGAAAAAAGAATTCTTCGTGACACATGGAAAGTGATAAAAAAGGACTTGAGCCGTAATGGTTTAGTTATATTTCTAATGTTCGTTAATTTAATCTCGTTAAACTAATTGAAACTCGGGCAACACAGAAGTATATTACAGGTTTTTAGGGGATTATCCAAACAATTTACAGTATTTTCCATTCAAATCAGACAAAGCAGATGAATTGGAAAAGGAACCATTAGTAAAACTACATGCGCTTAGAGTGATGAGGGATATAACATTTTATGTGGATAATATGGACAGACAGGAAGTTCTTCTACATTCATTGCGACAAAATGCGCTTAATCACCGAAATAGGGAAATTGCGAAGGCAGCTTACGATGTAATCCAAAAAAGATGTTTTTAAATTATTATTTTTTTTATTGAATATTATTGAGTATATTTTAGGATTTACGAGTATCAATACTTAAAGGAATGGCACATCAGCTTGGGCCACAAAAATTCAAACCTGAAGCTGAACTTGCTTGGGATAAAGCATTGCGTGTAATATTTCAAGTGATAACAGATATCAATGATGAGAAGAAATGTTTGTGTACCACGGCAGAGAAGCGTACAGAATTTGCATCTCCTGGTGCATCTAAGCGGGTCCAGGAATAAAATACTAAGGCTTTTTATAGTTCAGTTATAGTTCAGGTCATAGGTGAAAGTGTAAAATCCCGAACATGGGGATGGTATTACTCAAAGAGAAATACAAGTAGGTACATATCCATATAATGATAATAATCGTAGAGACAACACCACCCCAGGTGCACGTTTTGATAAAAATGTGATAATGATCTGGTAATATTCGAAGTAGAATCACATGTGCTAGAACTCCGTTTTTAACACGGTTTTTGTATACTCCATGAGGTAAATATCTCGCAGTCCTAATTCTATGGTCGGGCCACTATGCGTGGGAAAACATATCTGGCTTGAAACCACTATTTGGATGAAATAATTTTTCTGATCACTCCCGATTCAACTATAGTAAATACGTAAAGAGCGAAGAAACTTTTGTTTTACTTAAGTACTTTTCTTTGAAATCACTTTCAAACAACCACCATGAAGATTTGCCCCACCCTATATATTTAGCGTGTCGCGGTTTCAGTGAAAATGATGAATATTTAAAGAAGATTGGGTATTGGGGGAAGTATAATCTGAAGTTTAAATTAAAAACGCAAAGACTATATTGAAGAAGTAAACTTACAGTGACCAGATAAATGTTGTGCGTAACCAAAGTCGCTAAGGGTAGCTGCAGTTCCTGGGAGGTAGTAGAAAGTGTTTGACCACATCTACTAAGACTATACTCGTTGATGGGAGTCGTTGGAATCAACAACTTGCTAGAATGAGTATGGTCTTGGTTGCACCCAACAACTCAAAAATGAGTATGGGCTTAGTAGATAAGTGGGCCAATTTCTTATATTAGCATACTCTTACTGGATACTACGGAAATGGTGAGACATCGGGAATACTTTTGAAGTTTATGAAACTGCTGATGAGTAGCCCTTGCCACCGCAAGATTGGCGCGTATAAGGGATGGTCGGATGAATGGTACTATCGTTTTTGCAAGGTTATCCATAAGTTTCCGTGGTATCATTGAAAAATTGTGTTAATTGTTCTTTGTTATTGATGTGAGGCGATCAAGGAGGATCAAGGAGGATAAATTATTAAATTATTATTTTTTAAATTGCATCATATTCAGTCGATATGTGTATTTAGTTTTATTATCAGATAAAACTATTAGCGACCAATGAATTGTCATATTTCATCAACATTTCGATGTTCTTCAACTTATGTATTAAATTGTGTCTAAAGCAATTGTGGTATAGTATCAATTATTTTAATTCTTACGTTTCAAAGTGTAATAATGAGTAATCTCATAGTCTCGAAAGAAATATATTTCATAGAATCAATCATGTTGTGTTAGCAAACACATGATATAAGTATGTTTTTAATTGTGAATTCACCAAATAATAAACCAAATATTTGATTAAAATCTAACAACGCAATTCGCGGTTATAATTTTACTCAAATTGCCCAATCGCTCTATTTCAAGATAGTTCAAGGGGCCATTGTAGTGAAAAGCGTTGTTGTAATTTATTTCATAAAATTCAGGTCAACTTATCATCAAATTACGAGATTAATTTCTTGAGACAAAAAAGGAAGCACTCGCATTATCTGTGCACTTGATTTTTAAAAAGATAACTTTAAGTATAAATATCAAGTAACTTTCTTTAGAACTTCATTCGCAAATTAAGTAGAGCCAAAAATGTGTCAACTGTTAATATTTTTAGGAGTTATTGGACTAGCATTAAGTAAGTGCTGTGTATCTAGATATTATTGCTCAAAAATAAACTTTTGAAATAAATTTATGAGAGATTTTGAAATTATATGCATTATTATATTTTCAAGGTGCTAAGTTATCGTCCAGAATTGATGATAAAATTGTTGGAGGCCAAGATGCATCCATTCAAGACTACCCTTATCAAATCTCTCTACAATATTATAAAAGGCATCATTGTGGAGGATCAATTGTTGCTCCACGGTTTATAATATCAGCAGCTCATTGCACTACCGGTATAAGTCCCAAGTATATGACAGTCTTAACTGGCGTATCAAACTTACGAGAGAATGGTCAGTCCTATCAGGTGAAACGACTCTTCACACATCCAGAGTTCTCATATTATACTTTTGATAAGGACATTTCGGTGGTTGAGCTGGAACTTGAAATTATTTATGATGAAGTCCGACAACCGGTCAGACTTCCAGTACCAACATATGATCCAGAAGCGGGCATTAAAGTTGTAGTAAGTGGATGGGGGGCAACTCATGAAGGTGGCTTTGGCTCCCAACAGCTTCAAGTCGTGCGTGTGCTGATATACGATCGTGAAAAATGCAATGACGTATATAGGACCATTACTGACAATATGATTTGCGCAAATGTTGCGGGTGGCGGTAAAGATGCTTGCCAGGGAGATTCCGGTGGTCCATTGGTCGGTAATGGAGAGCTAATTGGTGTTGTGTCTTGGGGACGAGGCTGCGCAAGTGCGATTTATCCAGGAGTTTATACAAACGTGGCCGCACTTCATAGTTATATTATTGAGCATATTAGTTATTAAATTATAAATATATATTCTATATAATTCAAATAATATCATATATTAAAAAATTATATATAGCTATACTATAGCTACAGAAAATCGTCCCTCGAATTTCTTGAACACCGTATCTAAACTAAAATCTGCGACCTTGCTAGTAGTATAAAACTGTACGTTCTGGCTCAACTGCTCCGGAGCAGTGGGTGCAGCCAATTTAAATAGGGCATTTACATAGTGTTCCTTCTGGCTCATTTGCCCCGGCGCAGGTTAAATGGGTAACTTACATGGTGTACGTTTTGGCTCATTTGCTCCGGAGCAGTAGGTGGAGTCAATGTAATAAATAAACTTAATTATGTAAAAAATTTACCAACAGTAGTATAAAACTGTACGTTCTGGCTCAACTGCTCCGGAGCAGTGGGTGGGGCCAACTTAAATAGGAAATTTACATGGTGTACCTTCTGGCTCAGCTGCCCCGGAGCAGGTTAAATGTAAAATTTACATG
>JARJDV010000127.1:0-11266 GCA_030264675.1 Anaulacaspis nigra | reverse complement strand
ACGGTTTTTTCAAAATAATACACATTACAATTTTCAGTATGCGTCAATCACCTTTTCTAAAAGTCTGAATTCTCCAGGTACCCTTAGCTTAAATTCTCCTTTAACACGCCTAAAACCTTAATGCAATTTGCATAAACCTCTTTTTATGCAACTAGTTTGCTGATAACATCTTTTAGTTTTTCCGGATTTCGTGATGAGTGATTTCCTAATAATTTGCTTTAAATATACTTGACTCTACATGCCTTTATATAATAGCTAATACTATTTGAAACAGTCAAAAAATCAAAAATACTTAATTTACACGGTTTTTAAAACAGGTCACAAATTTCCTCTTGCGCCGATTAATCCTACTGAAAATATTAATTTCCCATATTCTGCCTATTTAAATCTTTTTTACACGAATAAATTACTATGTAATAATTTTTTTATTTTTTTTTCTGATGTAGTTTTCAGTCCCTATCACATAAACCCAAAACTTTGTATAATTACTTCTCATTTTTTGAAAGCTTTATTTCTCCAACATCATCCTTTACTGCATCTCAAAGAATAGATGCTTTACCCCACCTTAACAATTAAAATATTGCATTCCCTTCAGACGACGTGTAAACCTTTTTTAAAATTTGAAATGTAAATTAAATCAAGTTACGCAACTGATGTAAATGGCAAGACCTAAAATGGTCAAACAGAGTACCACCGAGCACGGCACAAACCCACACACGCGCTTGTTGTTTGCTCTTTATTTTATGCATGCGCGTCCAAAAAGGCGACGCGACGCACGACGCAATTTTGAATTCACATGGCGCTCGGCTGTTTGCCCCCGAAAACAACCAAAACCAAAAACCGCTTGACAATGGCATTTTTAATTAACGTATCCGCCGCCATACGCAGGTGCGTACGAATTTCAATTTATGTTTTTGATTGGCTCTTGCCTTTTTCGCTCGCGTCTCATTCAAATTGCCATCGCTCCCTTTTCCATACACGCGCACGCGCGCGCGCTTAATTATTCTAGAAATCTCTCCATAATGATGCAACGCATTACTTTGTACCTACCTACCTAGCCATCTCTGCATATTCGAGGTGCACGCGCAAACAGCCAACTTGATCTTTACGTCTCCGGCATGCGAGCCAAAGGAATGCATCAAATTCCATACTCCGGACAAAGCCCAAAGCGAATGCCAAAGCAAATATGCACTGCATGTACGCATGAGGAAAAAGCATCCTCCATCCAGCTAGCTCTGATCATCATAGAGAATCGCTCGTTTGATGGCATACGCAATACCGCGTGTTGTGTGCACTTTCAATGCGCATACGCTTCGTATGTGCGCTTCGTTTCTTGCCCGCTTCTTCTTTCATATTTCGTTTTGCACGATGCGCAGATTCTCTTTGTTCGGCGCCCAGTAAATTATGATCAATCGCGGCATATTTACGAGCGCGCCCGTAATGTCACAACCAGCAAGCAACAAGGTGCTGAATACAGACAGACGCGCGTATAAAGTGTGTTTCCGCACATGTTCTCCACGCGCTCGCTTCATTGACTTTTACGATATCTTAACGTATACTGGTGTAACACAAAAGCACGCTAATAACGTTGCGATTCCCGACGTCCGAGTGTCCTTTGATAATCCGGAAAATGTGTGATAAAACTCCTCGCGCAAATATACTCCAAAGCCACTTTGAAGTGCCTTTTTCCCTCAATGCATACAAAAACTAAAAAGTACTTAATAAGTAGCTTTAATCCTAAACTACTTTGACAATGTCTGGACTTCTAAATCTTCTTAAGAGATTGAGGTAAATACTTTATCATTTTAAATCAATTCCAAGTATGAAGACTAAGTCAGAATTTGAAGACTTAAATCACATTAAACTCTAAATTTTATGTACTTAAAAAGTAAGTAAATAAGTTACTATTAGTTCGACCATATACTCAAAGAGTAAGTGATAATCTCCGTTGAGAGATTCTCAATTTCCATTACTTCATCGATACTTTTGACAATTAGGTATCCAGTACGTAATGCATATTCGACACCGAAATTACCAAAGTTATAAAACCAAAATTTTGCATTGCTATTAAAGTATTAGGACCCAGGAGAACTTTAAAATTTCACACTTTGTCCTTGATGTCCATCTTTAATACTCCCTCAAACGAAATTGATTTGCAAGGAAAACCATTCTTTCTAATGCCCCAAAATGGAATCCAATTTGACTCATTCAACCCGAGATATTGACAACCAAAGATTCTTCTTTTTACTTCACCTAAAAACAAGTTGAATTAATTTTAATAAACTATAAAGAACAAAAGAACAAAAAGTTCTACTTAATAATTTTACACTCTCAATAAAACTTAACAACTAAGCACTAAGTGAATATAAAAGGCGCAGACACAAGAGGGTTTTTATTGCCATAAAGCAATTACCGTCTGAGAATCTTCAATTAAATACATTCTCTCTCTGCGCACATACGACTTTTTACGCGTTGATTGGCATTTGATGCATTATTTAATTGCACTTAAGTCATCAACGTTCAACGTGCACACGCCAACTCTCGCAGATCTCTCCCTGTTACGCGGCCATCTTAATCGATCATAAATCATTTTCCTATTATGAAACCCATCAGCAATTGCGCAATTGAATTTCAAAGCATTCGCCGTACCGCGCACCGCGCAAGTTTTTTCCGTTTCTCCGTTATTACCTCCATGAGTCAGCATATGAAGCTCGCTGAATGTCACCGAAAACGCGTACATTGTGTAAGTGAATTATGACAATTTCGTGGCGTGCATTGTTCAACTTGTTGTGTACGCGAGTCAACTCTGTCGTGAATAGAGAGCAGCAATTCGCGAGTCGTTAGCACAGTCGTGCACGCGCCACCCGATTCGCAAATCGCTTGCTATTATCAAAGCGTAATCACTTCGCTCAAGATTGCAAACATGGTGACTTCGTAATTAGTTTGTTTATGTTGCCGGCGCGCGCGCTCTCTTTAAACACTCTCCGACCTGCTGAAAGCTTTCGTGAATAAGTAATAAAATAATCCTCGATTTGCTTTCAGCTGCAGTGCGCATATAAAAACCAAAGAATATTTGATGCAAGTACATATCAACAAACATCTTTGACTCTGTATATTCACAGATGGTAATCAATATTTACGCCTGTGCGTTACTATTTGCGAAATGTACTTATCTCCTAATTAACATGCAATGTTAATGATACAAGTTGTGTTTACATGGGTTTATGATATGCTATTTAAAAACAGAAAATTTCCACAGTCGATTTTTGAATCGATCCAATAAGATGCACCTTCATTTGTACATAATGAGTAGTAACAACATATTTTTCTGATACCGCAATAAAGGCGCAGACATTACTTTTCTAAATAGAAAGTTTTATTTAGATTTATTCATTTTCTGCACATTATTGCAAATTTTAGCATTTTGTATTATACATTTTGCACACACATATACTTTTTTACAATTTATACATTTTTTGGTGCACGATTGCCTATTTTCTACACAGACATCCCAAATTTATAAGATTGCAAAGTTGATTTATAATTAACATAACCTAGGTTACCAATGATTAGCACTAAATAAAAGGTTTAGCTAAATTGGTGATTCTCAAACAGACTAACTACAAGATACATTAAGGAACCACTTATTGAAGACTTCTTATAGTTTAATGTTTGAACCCTAAGACGATATTTCAGACCATCTTAAGATCAACGCATCCTAAGATGAACTTTCAGACCACAAGACATCCGCGTAGACCGCAATCGTTACTGAGTAATTAATTGTGCAGTAGTTTGCCTAGATTTGCACGATTTTGTGTATAAATCATCAAAAAATTCTCTTGATTCGTATAACTTCAGTAAATCATTAACTGATATCACCGCTTAATTGAGTTATGATCACAAATTTTAATCTTATCTCACGCTAAAATAAACATTTATACTATCATCATTTCCTGTCATCCACGTACACGCCCTCCAACATGGAAATCCACGACTTTCTAATTAATTACCTTGAATATAAACCAACCAACAATTATACTACGTCTTAATACATTGTGTGTTTACATTCAGCAAAGCAACCACATGATTGATATCGAAAGCCAACGGAAATTGGTTTTAATGCGGTGATTTGAATGTCGAGATCGCCAACTTCAAACAAAAGAAACGCGAGAACGTGTTAACAGCATATACGGAGGGTACAACACAAACGCGTGATTGAATTCGTACGCTTTGCGCAGAAAAATTTATACATCCACATATGCACCTCATTTCTATAACGGTATTCAAATTCGCAATATGGTTGCGGCGCACCGCTTTCGGCCAGTGCTCTGCGCGTATGCAAATACGAAATAGATAATTAAGCAACATTTAGACGACGCTTGGCGTACGCTAATAAGACGCATTATTCAAATGATGCTATTAGTACACCGGCACACGTCGCATGCGGAGAAGTACGTCGAATAGGCAGGCATACACACAAATAACCAAGCAAGCCAACAAGCATTCGTTAGGCCCTGTCATTCGTATTGTCACTCTGTCTGTCGCGAGCTATTTGGAAATTCAGGAGGACTACGAGCGCACGACCGAAACAAAAATATTACTTACATAATGGACCTCCTTTCAACATTTTTACGCGCTTATCAATCGCCGCACGTCGGCGGCATTACGAATTGAAATTGTTCGTCGTCGCTGTAAATCATTGGCCGGCCCCGTACAGTGATTGGGTTGGATGTGTTTTTCACCACGATAATTCGATTTATTTACGAGCGAAGCACGCCCGGATCGAATAACGCTCAGTAAACTAATCGGCGTGCCATGTTTATTGCATGTGTTTGGCCGCCGCCTCATTATTATTTGCTCATGCACATTGCGTGCGCGCTATCTTTAGACGCTGGCGAACGCGCCGCGCGTTAATATATGTATTGCCGCCACCCGCCGCCTCCTCACTCTCCCCATGGAGTGCTTCTCCTTCGCCTCCTGTTGTTGTTGTTGTTCTTTGTGCGAGATAAGGCGCGTAATTTATCTCTTCTAATAAGCGTATCGCATTACGGCCAACGACAAATAGTTTTTGCCGCCGCCGCAATTTTACAGCATCTCATCGTGCACAGCGCGAGTACCAATTTTGCCAATTCATTGATAGTAATTGGGGCACGAATACGATGCGTATCCCGAGTAAACAAACCCATTATGTCATACGCTGTGACATGCGCATGCGCATACTTTCCTGTCAGCCTAAAACCTGTCAGTTGCAACGGTTATACAAGATTTTTAATAAAGTTTTACACTCACCGATCTCATCATCATGGACACTTTACAAGTACCCGGTGCAAATCCACCACCACCTCCGCCGCCGCCCGCGTACATGCAGAGAACGACCGCCACCGCTCATGATCCATTACTACCGCCGGCGGGCGTGCGAGTAAGCAACAACTTGAGTTTCGGCCATTGGAGTATCAGCCCGATGGGATATCGACGGCTGGAAGATGATTTCACTGGACCCGTATTAGCACCGCGCTCCAGCATCCTGCTGCCGCATCTGCAACAATCGGAGAAAAAGTTTTTCGAATTAGTCGCTAATAATGATGTGGCCGAAGTGCGCAACTTTCTCGCCGAGAATCCGAATTTCAACATCAACTGCGTCAACTTCCAAGGGGTGTCCGCCTTGCACATTGCCGTGCAGAACAAGTCGGAGCAAATGGTCGAGTTTCTCTTGTCACAGCAAAACATTGACATTGGCGATTGCGCACTGCATGCGATTCGCGATAATCAAATCAAAATACTGCAATTAATCCTCGAGAAGCTGCAGGAAACGGCACCAGGCTTGGAGTTTGTTGGCGTCACGCATAGTTCGGACTTTCCCGATCATATTACGCCGTTGATACTCGCTGCGCAATGCGGACATTTTGAAATTATCGAGTTCCTCATCGAACGCGGTCATCGCATCAGCAAGCCGCATCCGCCCGATTGTAGGTGCACTGAATGTATTGCGCATTTACAGCACGACGATTTGCTGCATGGTGAAACGCTGCGTTTGAATTTGTACAGAGCCATCACGAATCCGGCTTATATTTGCCATTCAACGCCCGATCCCATCCTGACCGCCTTTGAGCTATCCAAAGAGCTAACCGCTTGTAGCTTCATGGTGCCCGAATTTCGCAATGCGTACAAAGAGCTCGCTGATGAGATTAGTCAATTCGCCGTCGAGTTAATCGCGTGCTGTCGAAGCACCGAAGAGATGGATCTCATCCTGCGTCAAAAAGACGGCGATACTAATCCAGGCCTTGCATTTCCTCGCTTGGTGCTCGCGTTGAACTACAAGCAAAAGGCATTTATTGCTCATCCGAACACGCAGCAAATGGTCGAATCAGTGTGGCATGGTGGTTGGTACGAGTGGAAGTATAAAAACATGGCAGTTCGTGCTCTGTATCCAATGGTTAGATTGGTTATGTTACCCATAATGGCGTTGTTCTGTCTGCTATTGCCCAAACACACTTGGGTGAAGCATTGGTCGATTCCACTAAACAAAATGATCACTCACAATGCATCGTACATCTTGTTTCTTGTGATACTTTTTCTAGAAGCAAACGCCGATAAAAAGGGACAAAAACGCGGACCACCAAACACTGGTCTCGAACCTGTGATTATAATCTACGTAGCTGGATACATCTGGGGTAGTTTTCGCATGTGCATGATCAAAGGACCTCGAAGACATTTCCAAGGGATGTGGAATGTGTTCGACGTATTCATGTATGTACTTTTCATACTCACATTCCTCTTTTGGCTTGCGTCTTACATGGACATTAAAGAGAATGACCAAGTTGACTTAGAACGTAAATACTGGCATCACCTTGATCCAGTGTTGATATCGGAAGGCTGCTTTGCTGTAGCTGTCATAATGGCGTACTTCCGATTGTTAATTCTTTTTCGACTCAGTTATTTCCTTGGACCCTTGCAAATATCCCTAGGTAAAATGTGTGCGGACATGTCCAAATATGCTATTGTGTTTACCCTGCTACTGATAGCATTCTCGGCGGGAATGTCGCGATTCTACGAAGCGTACGATGGTATGGTACAGACGGATGATAACGCTATCAAAACGGCACAAGTATCGTCATTCGTTAATTTCGCTGCTGCGATGAAAACATTCTTTTGGGCGATTTTCTGTATGGCACCGATGGAATCAGCTGATGTGATCATTGAGAATTTACCGGGCGAGAAAGATAAGAGCAGTATTATCAACCATCATGAGTTTACCGAAGCTGTGGGTTACATTGTGTTTGGCATCTTTGAAGTTCTAACCGTTATTATGCTATTGAATATGCTGATTGCCACAATGAGCAATACGTTTCAACGTGTCACTGATAATGTGGATGTTGAATGGGTCTTTGGCAAGACCGAATTTTACATCGAGTACATGAATCAAACAATTCTACCTCCGCCCCTTAACCTGATTCCTACAGCTCAAGGTATCGCAGCCGTATTGGAATGGATACAGGTAGCAACAAAGACAACACCAGGAAAACAAGCTAAATGGACAGTTACCCATTGTTGCTATATCGAGTCCGAAGTGGATGAGCATATCGCTCGCGACTTCCCAATGTTGATGTCGCAGATCGTCCAACGATATTTCCGCGAGAAAGACTCAGCCGGCGAAAGTACTACCGATGATCTTGAATTGATACGAAACGACATCGCCGAACTACGACAGTTTCTTCGCGGCACTGCTGCTTTGATAACTTAGTTTACCCTATACTTTAATCATATAATCGTCACTATTAAACAGTTTAAATCGAAAAATCACCTGTTTGCACTTAATGATAACGAACTTACGCACTAGGTTAGAAACAACTAGTTCACTTCGTAGACTTTACTTTAGGCAACCCGTTGTTCATTTAACATAAACAAAATGTAGGTTGGCGACGCTGCTCTTTTCCCGCGTTTTTGAACCATTACTTCGATAACGTTGTGCGTTTCGTCCGTGAATCACCGCGTTTACCACAGTTTTAATTTTACTTTATTCGCTGTTAGACGTGCCAGGTAATGTTGAAAATTTTCCAGTGAGAGTCACATGTTTAATCACGCAATAGTTTGCAGTTTAAGATGTCTTTCCTCAAGGAAAATAAGGAAAATGTAACCTCAAACGTGCTGAAGCCGAAGATTATTAATGAGAATAACATCGATATCAAATCGCTTTCTTTAACAACTCCATCGCCCCAGTCGAAGGAAACTTTCGACCCGGAATTGGAACCGCTTCTACGAGAGAATCCCCGTCGATTTGTGGTTTTCCCCATACAATATCCAGACATATGGGCCAAGTACAAGGAAGCTGAAGCTTCATTCTGGACTACAGAGGAAGTAGACTTATCAAAAGATCTTGCTCATTGGAGCAAACTCACTGACAATGAGCGTCACTTCATTTCACACGTTTTGGCCTTCTTTGCCGCCTCTGATGGCATTGTCAATGAGAACCTAGTTGAGAGGTTCAGCCAAGAGGTGCAAGTTACTGAAGCAAGATGCTTCTATGGCTTTCAGATTGCCATTGAGAATATACATTCAGAGATGTATAGCATGCTTATTGAAACCTATATCAGTGATACAAAGGAGAAAGAGTTCCTGTTTAATGCCATTGAAACCATGCCATGTGTTACGAAGAAGGCCAATTGGGCATTAAATTGGATAAGCAGCAAGGAGGCAACATTCGGTGAACGCATTGTCGCCTTTGCGGCTGTTGAAGGTATATTTTTCAGTGGCAGTTTTGCTTCTATTTTCTGGTTGAAAAAGCGCGGTTTAATGCCGGGCTTAACCTTTTCCAATGAGCTGATTTCACGCGACGAAGGCTTGCATTGCGATTTTGCCTGTCTGATGTTCTCATACTTGGTTCAGAAGCCATCAAAGGAACGTGTTACAAGCATCATTAGAGATGCGGTTAGAATCGAGCAGGAATTTTTAACAGAAGCGCTTCCTGTCAGTCTCATTGGTATGAATTGCAAACTCATGTGCGAATATATTCAGTTTGTCGCCGATAGATTGCTGACGGAATTGGGTTGCGAGAAAATATACAACTCAAGCAACCCATTCGATTTCATGACGATTATTTCAACGGACGGCAAGACCAACTTCTTTGAGAAGAAAGTTGGGGAATACCAAAAAGTTGGAGTTATGGCTGACGCGTCGGAGCATGTTTTTACAACGGCTGCCGACTTTTAATTATCTTATATGTTCTTAAGTATTTTATGTTTTAAACTATTTTGACCTCTATTTGTATTTTACTATGTATTTTGTTTGTGGACACTATTAGTTATAAGTGTGAAGCACCTACTTGAATAAACAGCAACTGGTTTGCTTTATATTTTTAAAAGTTTGTGCTTGAAATGTTTGTTATCATCAATTGAAAACGAACCGCATTAGAACATATGACGCAATCTTTAAACAATCCAAAAATTGTTGCGTGAGATATGGCAACATTGGAATTGACTAACAAAAACTGGAGCGATTGCTAACCTTCAATCCATAGCAAGTACAAGTCGATGTAGTTCAATTTGCTTTGATGCAGGAATATCACTGCAGGTTTTACACGACCGCAAACACAATCAGCGTTCAATAATACTCAATGTAATGTTATCAAGAATATATCGCACCGAATCGGACGTTCGCAAAAGGCAGATAAACACCTTAAAAGTATTTAATGATCAGTAAGTGAATCACAAAACAATTAAAATTATGTGAGCTTATTTCACTTCTTCCAGTGTTATTGAAATACAAGAAGGCCAGGAGTATCAAGTACTATTTACATCTGGCAGCAATGACTTAGTGTTAAGTGTTTTGCTCACTAATGAATTCCCTAAAGCTAAGCCAATCATTAAAGTGAAGCCAAGTGTTCTACATCAGTGGGTCACAAGTGAAGGTGAAGTTACTGGAGCTCCAGGACTTTTAAACGTACTGACACATCACCTTGAGTAAACATAAAGTTTGCCTAATAATGTGTGTTTCAGTTTACTGTACATTCAGATTTAGGAAGAGTAGTACAAGCTATAATCAGAGAATTTGAACGAACACCACCTCCATTACTAGACACATGTAATTTGTCCACATCTCCCTCAATTAGTGCAATTCGTAAGTAATTTCCCCACAACACTTAAGTGCACTTATTAAGTGATTTAATTTTAGCAGAAATTGATAATGGAATAATGGGTAGAGCAAGTCCTAATTTCTTCAACCAGAATTATAATGCATTATCAAATGTAACCACAAATGCGCCAAATACAGTTAGCAGCTATCAATCAGCAGCTTTTCCAGAATTAAGTGCAATGACTGTGGATGAACTAAAGCTGCTTAATGAAAGTATTGAAGTACAAGATGAATTCCTAGATAATCTGCCTCAGAATAAAGAAACTAATAAGATACTTGATGATTTTATCTTACAAATTGAAGAACTTGCAGGTTTGTATTTCACAAACTCGTTCGTTATTGTTTAAACAACAAGCTTTGCACTATTTTAGAATCCAATCTGTCAAAACAACCACGAATAGACGAATTGCAAAAAGACATCAACGAACGTATTGAGGAGGTGACAAAGTTGGCATTTGAGACTGAAAGACTGAGTATGGCTTATCAAACGTTGTCCGAAAAGTATTCGCCAAAAAACATCAAAAACAAGCTGCAATGCGCCGCGGAGGAAGCGAACGCGAAGAGTGAGTCAATCGCCGAGCAATTTCTACAGGGTCAAGTGGATGTTGACCGCTTCGTATTGGACTACATTCAGTCGCGAAGTCTCGCGCAAGCGCGCAAGACAAAGGAGGAAAAGCTGACTCAACAGCTGGAAAACCTGGAGCGCGCTGGTTTCTAGTGCGAAAAACCTCGTAAAAACCCACGGAAGCTACTAATTGAACTAATTTATAAAGAACTGTCTATATATATACTTGTTATTGTGATTTGTTTTCATTTATATTTTATTTATGATTTTAAAACATGCAGTCTAATGTATTGTATTAGGAAAAGCAACATAATTTGATATATAAATTATACACCGGATGAATGAGGAATGAAAAGTAAATAAAGCTGCTACTTGATAATTGAAAATATGAAATGGTGAAACGTTGCACGCAAGACCTGAAATTGAAAATATGAAAATATGAAATGGTGAAACGTTGCACGCAAGACCTGAAATTGTAATAAAAACACGTCATTCATTCGCATGTGTGAGGCTAAAATACCAGAGTACGCGGAATTAATCAAGGTCTTTGATTATTCACAAAGCGATGTGTTT